>PVJL010014089.1:0-29461 GCA_004026885.1 Lyroderma lyra | reverse complement strand
CTTTCAGTTTTATATTCCGCATATGAGTGAAATCATGCAGTTCTTTGCTTTTTCTGTCTGGCTTATTTCACTAAGCATGATGATCTCCAGGTCCATCCATTTTGTTGCAAATGGCAATAGTTCATCTTTCTTACAGCTCAGTGATATTCCATTCTGTATATGTACCACAGCTTCTTTATCCAGTCATCTGTCGCAGGTCACTTTGATTGTTCCCATGTTTTGGCCACTGTGAACACCGCTGCAATGAACATTGGGGTACATAAGTCTTTGTGGAGAAAGGTTTTCAAGTCGTTTGGGTAAATCCCCAGAAGGGGGATTGCTGGATCAAATGGTAGCTCCATTCCCAATTTTATGAGGAACCTCCACACTGCCTTCCACAGTGGTTGTACCAGTTTGCACTCCCACCAGCAGTGTACCAGAGTTCCTTTTTCTCCACATCCTCTCCAGCACTTGTTAGTCCTTGTCTTGTTGATAACAGCCATTCTAACAGGTGTGAGGTGGTATCTCATTGTGGTTTTGATCTGCATTTCCCTGATAGCTGATGAGGATGAGCATTTTTTCATATGTCTGCTGGCTATTTGTATTTCTTCATGAGAGAAGTGTCTGTTTAGTTCTTCTGCCCACTTTTCAATTGGGTTGTTTGTTTTTTTGTTGTTAAGTCTTATTAGTTCTTTATATATTTTAGATATTAGACCCTTATCTGATGCGTTATTTGCAAATATTTTCTCCCATTCAGTTGACTGTCTCTTTGTCTTGTTGATGGTTTCTTTCGCTGTGCAGAAGCTTTTTAGTTTGATATAGTCCCATTCATTTATTTTTGCTTTTACTTCCCTTGCCTTTGAGGACAGGTTCATGAAGTCTTCCTTGAGTCCTAGGTCTACAAGTTTAGTACCAATGTATTCTTCTATACAGTTTATTGTTGCAGGTCTTATATGAAGGTCTTTAATCCATTTTGAGTGATTTTTTGTATATGGAGAGAGTTCACAGCTCAGGCTCATTCTTTTGCATATGTTTTTCCAGTTTTCCCAGCACCACCTACTAAAGAGGCTGTCCTTTCCCCATTGTATGTTTTTTACTCCTTTATCGAAAATTATTTGTCCATATATTTGTGGGTTTATTTCTGGGTTTTCAGTTCTATTCCATTGGTCTCTATTTCTGTTCTTCTGCCAGTACCAAGCTGTTTTGACGATTGATGCTTTGTAATATAAATAGAAGTCAGGAAGTGTAATGCCACCAGCCTTATTCTTTTTATGTAGTATTGCTTTGGTAATTTGAGGTCTTTTATGGTTCCATATAAATCTAATAATTCTTTTATCTATTTCACAAAAGTATGATTGTGGGATTTTGATGGGTAGTGCATTAAATTTGTAGATTGCTTTGGGCAGAATGGCCATTTTAACAATGCTAAGTCTTCCTATCCATGAACAGGGGATATTTTTCCACCTCTTAAAGTCTGTTCCAATTTCTTTCAAAAGTGTCTTATAGTTTTCTGTGTATAAGTCTGTCACATTCTTTGTTAAGTTAATTCCCAGGTATTTCATTCTTTTTGTTGTGATAGCAAAAGGAATTGACTCCCTCATTTCTCTTTCTGAAGATTCATTGTTTGTATAAAGGAATGCTGTTGATTTTTGTACACAGATTTTGTATCCTGCAACTTTACTATATTCGTTAATTGTTTCTAATAGTTTCCTGGTGGAATCTTTGGAGTTTTTTATATAAAGGATCATGTCATCTGCAAATAGTGACAATTTGACCTCTTCTTTCCCAATTTGGATACTTTTGATTCCTTTCTCTTGCCTGATTGCTGTGGCTAGAACTTCCAGTACTATATTAAATAGCAGTGGTGACAGGGGGCATCCCTGTCTTGTTCCTGATTTTAGGGGAATAGGTTTCAGCCTTTCCCCATTCAGTATGATGTTAGCTGAGAGTTTGTCATATATGGCCTTTATTATATTGAGATGCTTTCCTTCTATATGTACTTTATTTAGTGTTTTGATAATAAATGGATGTTGTACCTTGTCAAAAGCTTTTTCTGCATCAATTGAAATGACCATATGGTCTTTATCTTTGATTTTGGTTATGTGGTGTATCACATTGATTGATTTTCGTATGTTGAACCATCCTTGTGCTCCCAGGATGAATCCCACTTGATCTTGATGTAGGATCTTTTTGATGCATTGTTGTATTCTGTTTGCTAGTATTTTGTTTAGGATTCTTGCATCTGTGTTCATCAGACATATTGGTCTATAGTTCTCTTTTTTTGTGTTGTCTTTGCCAGGCTTTGGTATTAGAGTAATGTTGGCCTCATAGAATGAGTTAGGAAGTATTGTTTCCTCTTCAATTTTTTGGAAGAGTCTGAGGAGGATAGGTATTAATACTTCTTTGAAGGCTTGGTAGAACTCGTTGGTGAAACCATCTGGTCCAGGGCTTTTGCCTTTAGGGAGATTATGGATAGTCATTTCCACCTCTTTGCTATTGATTGGTCTATTTAGATTATCCAGTTCTTCTTGGCTCAGTCTTGGTAGGCTATAAGTTTCTAGAAACTTGTCCATTAATTCTAGGTTGTTAAATTTTGTGGCATAAAGTCCTTCATAATATTTTCTTATAATCCTCTGTATTTCTGTGGTATCAGTGGTAATTTCTCTTCTTTTCATTTCTAATTTTGGATATTTGTGCCCTTTCCTTTCGTCCTTTGATTAGTCTCGCCAGGGGTTTGTCAATTTTGTTGACTTTCTCAAAGAACCAGCTCTTCGTAATATTAACTTTTTCTATTGTCCTTCCGTTCTGTAATTGGTTTAGCTCTGCTTTAATTTTTATTATTTCTTTCCTTCTGCTGACTTTGGGTTTTGTCTGCTCTTCTTTTTCTAGTTCTTTAAGATGAGATGCTAAAATGTTTGTTTGTGATTTTTCTTGTTTCTTAAGTTAGGCCTGTAATGATATAAATTTCCCTCTTATTACCGCTTTTGCTGTGTCCCAATAATTCTGGTACGCTGTATTTTCATTGTCATTAGTTTCTATATATTTTTTAATCTCATCTTTTGTTTGTTCTTTTATCCAGTAATCTCCATGTATATGTAGTTTTTTTCTGCTTTCCTTTTACAGTTAATCTCCAATTTCAAAGTTTTGTGGTCCGAGAATACACTTGGTATGATTTTGATATTCTTGAATTTGCTGAGGCTACTTTTGTATCCAGCATGTGGTCTATTCTTGAGAATGTTCCATGAGCACTAGAAAAGAAGGTGTAGTCTCTTTTTGCTGGATGAAGTGTCCTGTAAATGGCAATTTTGTCCAATTGCTGTAATGTGTCATTTAGAGCTGTTATTTCCTTATTTATTTTCTGTTTGGATGATCTGCCCATGGCTGTTAGCGGGGTGTTTAAGTCTCCCACTATGATTGTATATTCATCAGTTTCTCCTTTCAAGTCTGTTAGTAGTTTCTTTGTGTATTTTGGTGCATCCTGGTTGGTACCATATATGTTTAGTGTCAACTCTTCTTATTGTTGCATTGTGTCTTTTATCATTATGTAATGACCATCTTTGTCTTTTACTACCTTTTTTAACTTGAAGTTTATTTCATCAGATATCAGTATTGCCACTCCTGCTTTTCTCTGGTTACCATTTTCTTGGAGTATTGTATCCCATCCTCTCACTGTGAGTCTGTGTTTGTCCTTACAGCTGAGGTGTGTTTCTTGGAGACAGCATATGGATGTATTCTGTTTTTTAATTCAGCCTGCTACTCTGTGCCTTTTTATTGGTGAGTTCAGTCCATTAACATTTAGAGTGATGATCGATATGTAAGGATTTCCTGTGGCCATTACTTATTTCTTTCTCTGTTTTTGTTTGTTTGTTTGTTTGTTTGTTTTTGTTTCTTTCATGCTGCCCCAACTTTGTTCCATTTTTCCTGATGTTTTCTTTCAGGCTGAAGAGCCTCCTTCAGTATTTCTTGGAGTGCTGGCCTCGTGCTGGCAAATTCCTTCAGCTTCTGTTTGTCTGAGAAGGTCTTTATTCCACCTTCATATCTGAAAGATAATTTTGCTGGATAATTTATTCCCGGCTGGAAGTTTCTGTCTTTTAAATTTTTGATATTGGATTCCACTGTCTCCTGGCTTGTAGAGTTTCTGCTGAGACATCTGATGCCAGCCTGATGGGTTTTCCTCTAAAGGTTATAGTTCATTTTTCCCTGGCTGCCTTGAGAATTGTCTCTTTGTCTTTAGTTTTGAATATCTTTAGTATCGTGTGTCTTGGAGAAGATCTGTTGTTGTCTAGATTTCTGGTGGAACCGTTTTCTTCTTTAACTTGGGGTTCCAGATCTTTCCATAGGTTTGGAAAGTTATCATCTATGATTTGTTTGAATATGTGCTTTGTAGATTCCTCTGCCCCCTCTTCTATTCCTATTATCCTGATGTTGTTTTGTCTCATGGAGTCGGATATTTCTTGCAGAGTTCTTTCAATCTTTTTGGTTTTATATTCCTTCTCTTCCTCTTTCTGGGCCGTTTCCATGTTCTGATCTTCAATATCACTAATTCTTTCCTCCATCTAGTTGTTCCTGTTTCCTATGGCAGTTATTTTTTTTCTCACTTCTTTTATCGTAATATTTACTTTTCGTATTTCTGTCTTAATCTTTCTTATGTTTTGAATTTCTTTGTTAAATTGTTCTTTCTTTTCACAGAGTTACTTTTTTATGTCGTTTATATCCTTTTTTATATTATTTATCTCAGCTATGGTGTTCTGCCAATAGGTTCCTCTCACAGCCTTTAGAATGGCTGCTTTAAATTCTCCGTCACTTAAATCTGACCCTTCCAGTTGTAACAAGCTGTCTTCTGGGTAAATTTCATGTTCTTTCTGAGGAGTTTTAGTTTTTAAGGAATTCATCCTGTCTGCTGCGATCTTCCTCTTTGACATGAGGGCTTTATGTTCAGTGCCCAGATTATTGCTTTTGTGGTGTCTTGCTGTAGGGCAGACACTAGGTAGCACTGGGGGTCAAGTTTTGGTGGAGAAGGGGCTGTTTGTTTGTTTTTTTTTTTTTTTCTGATCTTCTACTGCGTTTGGAGGCTATGTGCATATATCCTGAGGAGAGACCAACAAAAGGCGCTTCAAAGGGGGCTCTGCCTTCTGCCCTTTGCTGGGGAAGCTGGTCAGAGGCTTGTTTCTGCTGGCTCTGGTGAATGCTATCAAATCAGTGTTTCTTCCTAGCCCTGATTCAGCATCTAGCTGTCTACTAGCTCACACTGCTTTCAGAACCCCGGGGTGCACAAGAAAGTGCACGCTCCCTAAGTCCAAAACTGTGGGCCTGGCCTGAGACAGCAGGGTCGCCTTTGCAGCAGGCTGTGAACAGGAACTGCAGCCCTGTGTAGGTCTCCAGGGGGCTTAGAGCTGGGTGTCATCTTTCCAGATCAGAGTACTCGCTCAGCCCTTCTACCACTCAAAAGTTCCAGAGGCTGGCTCCTAAACTCCATCCCTAGCATGCAGCTCCAAAGCCCAGCTCCCCAGTCTCTCCCCTCCCCCAAACTGCGCAGCTCCAAATAGTCAGCAGGGATCGTGTCCTGTTGTAGTCTGTCTCTGCTCCCTTCCTTCTCCCCGACTCACCCCCTCCTCGCCAACCTTCAGGTGTTTACTTGCGATTTGTGGATTTCTCAACAGCCATTTTTCTCTTAGGGTCCTCTTTCTTGGCTCCTGGACGGCCTTTCAATTGTGTTTTCTGGGAGAGGATTTAGGGACCTCCTCTCCAGTCGCCATCTTGCCTTCTTAGTCTTGCACTTCTTGAATGACAACAGTGCTTCTGTCATTTACTTTCACTGTCCTGCCTGTCACATGGTGACACTAGCATTTATTTAATTAAGGTCATCTTTAGAGCAAACATTATACTATACATTGCTACTGTAATTAAAATTCAACTTTGAAAAGTAATACAGAAATAACCTCTTAAAATGTGTATCCTTTTTTGGCACCACTGATATATAGAAATATATAGATATATATAGATAAATATATAGATAAATCGATAGATATAATTTATTTATATATTCATATATTTACACATTTATATTTCTGTGTGTGTGTTTTGTCAAAATTCAGTTGTACAATATCAGTACTCTTTATTATATATATTTCAATCTCAATATGAGTAAGAGAGAGAGAGAAGGAGATTGAGAGATAGAAATTGAGAGAGACAGACAAGATCTTTTGTTGTTTTTTTGAATTTGTGATATCATTAGCTGTGGTACCATTTTACTACCATGAAAGGAGCAAAGTAACATCCTGAGGAGAACTACAAAAAAGAAATACATAAACAAATGAAAGAAATATGAATATTTCTGTATCATTTTTTACTTAACCAATACTAAAGTTAAAGAATTATGTAACTCTTTTATTACAGGATATAATAAACTGTTTTATTGTGTAAGCAATATAGAGATGGGTTTTTATCCCTTAGACTTGAAAGTATGCTAACTGATACAACTTAAGAAATAATGATGGGAAGATAGGGGCAAGATGGCAACTGGATAGGAGGTCCCTAAAGCCTCTCCCAGAAAACACAATTGAACGGCTGCCCAGGAGCCAAGAAAGAGGACCTAAGTGACAAAATGGCTGCTGAGAAATCCACAAATTGCAAGTAAACACCTGAAGGTTGGAGAGAAGTGGGTAAGTGGAAGAGAGGGAAGGGAGCAGAGATGGACTGCAACAGGACACAATCGCTGCTGACTATCCGGGAGCAGCACAGTGTACAGGAGGGGGAAGGCCAAGAGAGGTGACAAGAGGAAAAGCACTGGGGGAGCTGGGGTTTGGAGCGGTGTGCTGGGGACTGAATTTGGAAGGCAGCCTCTGAAACTTTTTGAGTGGTTGGAGGGCTGAGCGAGGACTCTGAACTGCAGAAATGACACCTCAGCTCCAGGTCCCCTGGAGACCCACAGTGCAAGTGCACAGCTCCTACACAGGGCTGCAGTTCCTGTTCCTGGCCCACTGCAAAGGCGACCCGGCTGTCTCAGGTCAGGCCCACAGCTTTGGACTTATGGAGCACACAATTTCCCATGCGTCCCTGAGTTCTAAAAGCAGTGTGAGCCCACAAAAGGCTAGATGCTAAAACAGGGCCAGGAAGAAAGGCAGATTTGATATCATTTGCCTGAGCCAGCAGAAACAGCCTTGGCCTGCATCACCCAGCTTCCCTAGCATAGGGCAGAAGGCGGAATGGCCCTTGGAGTGCCTTTTGTTAATCTCTCCCCTGGATAGATGCACATAGTTTCCAGATATAATAGGAGATCAGAAATAAGAAATAAGCAAACCCGTCTCTCCCAAAACTAGTGTCTGCCCTACAGCAAGACACCACAAAAGTAATAATCTGGGCAATGAACATAAAGCCCTCATGCCAAACAGGAAGAAACCAGCAGACAGGATGAATTGTTTAAAAACTAAAACTCCTCAGAAAGCATGTGAAATTTATCCAGAAGACAGCTTCTTAGACCTAGAAGTTTCTGAACTAGGAGACAGAGAATTTAAATTAGTCATTCTAAAGACTCTGAGAGAAATGAAATCATACTGGCAGAGCACCATGACTGAGATGAATGACGTAAAAAAGGAGATGAACGACATAAAAAAGGAACTCTGTGAACAAAAAGAACAATTTAACAAAGAAATTCAAAACATAAGGAAGATTGAGATGGAAATGCAAGAAATAAATAATACAATAAGAGAAGTGAGAAATGAAATAACTGCCATAGGAAACAGGGCCAAACAGATGGAGGAAACAATTAGTGATATCGAAGGTCAGAACATGGAAACAGCTCAGAAAGAGGAAGAAAGGGAATATAGAACCAAAAGGATTGAAAGAACTCTGCAAGAACTATCTGACTCCATGAGACAAGACAAATCAGGATGATAGGAATAGAAGGGGGCAGAGCAATCTACAGAGAGCATACTCAAACAAATCGTAGATGATAACTTTCCAAACCTACGGAAAGATCTGGAACTCCAAGTTCAAGAAGAAACAGGTCCCCCAGATACCTGGACTCCAACAGATCTTCTCCAAGACACATGGTACTAAAGATGTCCAAAACTAAAGCCAAAGAGGCAATTCTCAAGGCAGCCAAGGAAAAAAGAACTATAACCTTTAGAGGAAAACTCTTCAGGCTGCATCAGATTCCTCAGCAGAAACTCTGCAGGTCAGGAGGGAGTGAAATCCCATATTTAAAATTTTAAAAGAGAGGAACTTCCAGCCAAGAATAAATTATCCAGCAAAATTATCTTTCAGATATGAAGGTGGAATAAAGACCTTCCCAGACACACAGAGCCTGAGGAAATTTGCAAGCACAAGGCCAGCACTCCAAGAAATACTGAAGGAGGCTCTTCGACCTGAAACAAAACATCAGGAAAAAATGGAACAAAGTTGGGGCAACAAGAAAGAAACAAAACTAAAACAATAACAAAAAAAGCAATGGCCACAGAAAATTCTCACATATCGATCACCACTCTAAATGTTAATGAACTGAACTCACCAATAAAAAGACAGAGTAGCAGACTGGATTAAAATACAGACCCCATCCATATGCAGTCTCTAAGAAACAAACCTCAAGCATAAGGACAAACACAGACTCAGAGTGAAAGAATGGGAAACAGTACTCCAAGCAAATGGTAACCAGGGAAAAGCATGAGTTGCCATACTGATATCTAATGAAAGAAACTTCAGGTTAAAAAAGATAGTAAAAGACAAAGATGGACATTACATAATGATAAAAGTCACAATACAACAACAAAAAGATTTGACACTAATTCATATATATGCTCCCAACCAGGATGCACCAAAATATACAAAGAAACTACTAACAGATTTGAAAAGAGAAACTGATGAATACACAATCATTGTGGGAGACTTAAACACCCTGCTATCAGTCATGGACAGATCATCCAAACAGAAAATAAATAAGGAAATATCACCTCTAAATGACACATTACAGCAGTTTGGGCATAATTGATATTTACAGGACACTTCATCCAGGAAAAAGAGACTATTCCTTCTTTTCTAGTGCACATGGAACATTTTCAAGGATAGACCACATGCTGGGACACAAAAGTAGCCTCAGCAAATTCAAGAAGATCGAAATCATACCAAGTATATTCTCAGACCACAAAGCTTTAAAATTGGAGACCAACTGCAAAAGAAAAACAGGAAAAAACCACAAATACATGGAGATTAAACAACAGCTTATTTAAAAGGGACTGGAGAAAAGAACAAATAAAAGATGCGATTAAAAAATATAGAGAGACTAATGACAATGAAAATACAACATATCAGAATTATTGGACACAGCAAAAGCGGTAATAAGAGGGAAATTTATATCACTACAAGTCTATCTTAAGAAACAAGTAAAATCACAAGCAAACATCTTAGCATCCTATCTTAAAGAACTAGAAAAAGAAGAACAGACAAAACCCAAAGTCAGCAGAAGGAAAGAAATAATAAAAATTAAAGCAGAGCTAAACCAATTAGAGAACAGAAGGACAATAGAAAAATTAATATTACGAAGAGCGGTTCTTTGAGAAAGTCAACAAAATTGGCAAACCCCTGGCTACACTAGTCAAAGGGTGAAAGAAAGAAAAGGACACAAATATCCAAAGAGAGAAATGTTAAGAGGAGAAATTACTACTGATACCACAGAAATACAGAAGATTATAAGAAAATATTATGAAGGACTTTATGCCACTAAATTTAACAACCTAGAAGAAATGGACAAGTTTCTAGAAACTTATAGCTTACCTAGACTGAACCTACAAGAACTGGATAATCTAAATTGACCAATCAATAGTGAAGAGATTGGAATGACTGTCCATAATCTCCCTAAAGGCAAAAGCCCTGGACCAGATGGTTTCACCAACAAGTTCTATGAAGCACTCAAAGAAGAATTAACACCTGTCCTCCTTAGACTCTGCCAAAAAATTGAAGAGGAAGCAATACTTCCTAACTCATTCTATGAGGCCAACATTACCCTAACACCAAAGCCTAGCAAAGACAACACAAAGAAAACTATAGACCAATATGTCTGATGAACACAGATGCAAAAATCCTGAACAAAATATTAGCAAATACAATACAACAATGCATCAAAAAGATCCTACATCATGATCAAGTGTGATTCATCCCGGGAGCACAAGGATGGTTCAACTTACGAAAATGAATCAATGTGACACACCACATAAACAAAATAAAAGATGAAGACCATATGGTCATTTCAATTGATGCAGAAAAAGCTTTCGACAAGGTACAACATCCATTTATGATCAAAACAGTAAATAAAATAGGTATAGTAGGAAAGTACCTCAACATAATAAAGGTCATATATGACAAATTCTCAGCTAACATCATACTAAATGGGGAAAAGTTGAAACCTATTCCACTAAAATCAGGAACAAGACAGGGATGCCCGCCCCTTGTCATCACTGCTATTTAATATAGTACTGGAAGTTCTAGCCACAGCAATCAGGCAAGAGAAAGGAATCAAAGGTATCCAAATTGGGAAAGAAGAGGTCAAATTGTCACTAGTTGTGGATGACATGATCCTTTATATAAAAAATTCCAAAGATTCCACCAGGAAACTATTAGAAACAATAAACAAATATAGTAAAGTCACAAGATACAAAATCAATGTACAAAAATCAACAGCATTCGTATATACAAACAACGAATCCTCAGAAAATGAAATAAGGGAGTCAATTCCCTTTGCTATCACAACAAAAAGAATGAAATACCTGGGAATTAACAAAGAACGTGACAGACTTATACACGGAAAACAATAAGACACTTTTGAAAGAAACTGGAACAGACTTTAAGAGGTGGAAAAATATCCCCTGTTCATGAATAGGAAGACTTAGCATTGTTAAAATGGCCATTCTGCCCAAAACAATCTACAGATTTAATGCAATATCCATTAAAATCTCACAACCATACTTTCGTGAAACAGATAGAAGAATTATTAGATTTATATGGAACCATAAAAGACCTCGAATTGCCAAAGAAATACTACCTAAAAAGAATAAGGCTGGTGGCATTACATTCCCTGACTTCAATTTATATTACAAAGCATCAATAGTCAAAGCAGCTTGGTACTGGCAGAGAAACAGAAATATAGACCAATGGAATAGAAAACCCAGAAATAAACCCACAAATTATAGACAAATAATTTTTGATAAAGGAGCAAAAAACATACAACGGGGAAATGACAGCCTCTTTAGTAGGTGGTGCTGGGAAAACTGGAAAAACATATGCAAAAGAATGAACCTGAGTTGTGAACTCTCACCATATACAAAAATTAACTCGAAATGGATTAAAGCCCTTCATATCAGACATGCAACAATAAACTGTATAGAAGAAAACATTGGTACTAATCTTATAGACCTAGGACTCAAAGAAGACTTCATGAACCTGACCTCAAAGGCAAGGGAAGTATATGCAAAAATAAATGAATGGGACTATATCAAACTAATAAGCTTCTGCAAAGCAAAAGAAACCATTAACAAGGCAAAGAGACAGCCACCTGAATGGGAGAAAATATTCGCAAATAATGCATCAGATAAGGGTCTAATATCTGAAATATATAAAGAACTATTAAGACTTAAGAACAACAACAACAAAAAAAAACAAATTAAAAAGTGGGCAGAAGAACTAAACAGACACTTTTCCCATGAAGAAATACAAATGGCCAGCAGACATATGAAAAAATGCTCATCCTCATTAGCTATCAGGGAAACGCAAATCAAAACCACAATGAGATACCACCTCACACTTGTTAGAATGCCTGTTATCAACAAGACAAGGAATAACTAGTACTGGAGAGGATGTGGAGAAAAAGGGACTCTGGTACACTGCTGGTGGGAATGCAAATTGGTACAACCACTGTGGAAGGCAGTGTGGAAGTTCCTCAAAAATTGGGAATGGAGTTACTATTTGACCCACCAATCTCCCTTTTGGGTATCTACCCAAAAAATTTGAAAACCTTTTTCCACAAAGACTTATATACCCCAATGTTCGTCACTGTGCTGTTCACAGTGGCCAAAACACGAAAACAGTCAAAGTGCCCTGTGACAGATGACTGGATAAAGAAGCTGTGGTACATATACACAATGGAATATTACTCAGCTATAAGAAAAGATGAAATACTGCCATTTGCAACAAAATGGATGGACCTGGAGATCATCATGCTTAGTGAAATAAGCCAGACAGAAAAAAAAAAAAGAACTGTATGACATTACTTATATGCAGAATATAAAACTGTAAGCAACAAAGAAAAAAGAAGTGAACAAAAAAACACATAACTGATGGACACAATCAATAGTTTAATGTTTATTTGGGGATGAGTGGGTCAGGGAGGAGAGAAAGGGGAGGGGGTGGGAGAGGAGTAGGGGAAGCTAAAAATAAGATGATGGAAAGAGAACTCACACTGAGTGGTGAACTTATTATACAACAAGTTGACAATGCACTGTAGAATTGTATGCCTGAAACCTATGTAATTCTTGCTAACCGATGTCACCCCAAAAGTCTAACAATGAAAATGAATTTAAAAAAAAAAGAGAAACTGGCAAAAAAAAGAAAGAAAGAATGATGGAATATATAAGAATATATCTATTCACTACTTTCATAAATATAAAACAAACCACTTAAAAACATACAATGTTTCATTTTTAATGAACTATAGGTTAATATGATTTAATATTCAAAAACCATGATTTTTTTGCCTCTATACCAAAAATGCATCTTCTAAACAAAAATAATAATTTTGATGTCTATAACTAATTATAAAGAACATGTAAATAATTATTGTCATTTTATTTAACACTTCTGAATCAACTTTCTGATATAGGATGTTTAGGAAACTACAATTTTAAAGTGGAACATTATAAAAACTCTCTAATATGAATACTTTATATAAGTATAAACCATACTTGATATTGTTTACTAATAGTTTGACAAGATTTGGAAAGCTAGAGTATTAGGATCAAGTCACGATCTGTTTTCTCTTTTGGTTTCTAAGCATATTTGAAAAAATATTTAGAAATAAAATACACTCTCTGCTTCAAAAGTAAATAAATAGAAGAAAACATTATTCCTCTAGATAACGAATAAGAAATCTTTCAAAATAGTGTCAACAGCAAAAAATATTGGATCAGGTTATTGAGACTTGAGTTGATACTCTTCCACTTGGGTGGAGAAACAATAGTGATACAGCTAAAATATGTGATCCTAATTTCTTATACTGCAAAATGTATAAATCATTTTAAAATAGAAATCTCTTAAACCAATGCTAAATCTTAACATAATCAGAATTTGCAATGTTATACTTCATGTTTTGTATGCTTTGGTTCAAAATATTGTGACTTTTTAAATAAACAAAAATGATTAAATGAGTTAAATCCAGAGAAAGAAGATGTTACTGTGAGGTGAACTCGCCCATTATTGTTCCAAAATGCAAAATGTGCATTTGTGTTTTCTATGAATTTTGACACCCCTATGAATTTATCTGTAATAATTTTAGAATAGAAATTTAGAACAGAATATAAGAAGAATATGCTCATATCCATAGTCATAGAAAAAGAAATTAGAATTTATTTTACCTTCAAAATGTTATTCCAGTCATGAATACCAGGCATTCACTCTCTTTAGAGACTTTGCATTGGATGTTCCTAACTAGCGTTAATAAAAATCACACCACACTTCCAAGTATACCAATTACTCTCTATATTCTGCTTTACTTTCTTCTTTTTTTATCTCTTTATCTTTTAACATGCTTCATAATTTACAATTTTTATTTTTATTATTTATTGTACATTTCCAATATTAGAATTCAAGTTCTACAAAGGCAGAGAACTTTGTTTTGCTCCCTGCATTATCCCAAACACATTGTACATACATAACATATTATTCCTCTATTAATACTTACCAATGTTGAATAAATGAACAAGTTTATTGTCAAGCAGGTATATTACAAAAATATGAAGTCTGTCTGGAAAAAATTCACCCATTATCAATATAATGAATATGGTTTGCACACCATCAACGTAACCTGTCAGCCAAGGAGAGTGGACTAGAATGTATGTGCATAAATAATGATGACTTCACTGTACTAGTCAGTGGGGGCACTAGATGCTATCGAATGAAAATGTGAACTGGGTAGCATAGCTATCACATTTAAAATGACTGAGCTAGTAGATCAACAGATTTGCATCAAATTTTGCATTAAACTTGAACATTCCTGCACAGAAACTATTCAGATGATTCATAGGTCTCTCAGGTTTGATTCAAGGAGTGTTGTGGAAATAAAAGTGTGGCAAAAATGCTTCAAAGATGGTTGACAATCTGTTAAAAGTGATCCATGTTTTGGAAGACCTGCAGCAAGCACAACACCTGAGAATGTAAGATGTATATGGGCTGCAATCAACAAAGATCCATGATTTGACAGTGAGGGAACTAAAAGCTGAGTTGGGGATTCCAAAAACTAATGCATCGAGATTTTGGTGCAGGATCTTGGCATGAAATGTGTCATGGGAAAATTTGTTCTGCAATTTCTGCTGCCACAGCAGAAGGAATATCATGTGGCAGTTGCTAATAACTTGTTTCAAATTGCTATTAGAATCAGATTTCCTCAAGATCATAACAGAACATGAATTATGGGGTCTACGGCTAAAGTTCAGAAATAAAAACTCAGTTATTCCAATGAAAGGCACCTGGTTTTCCACACCAAAGTAGGAAGAGCAATCTCTTAGCAAGATCAAGACCATGTTAACTGTGTTCTTTGATTGCAAGGTATTGTTCATCATGAGTATGCAAGGAGCATGTTCATCATGCTCCTCCAGGCCAAACAAATAATAAGAAGTATTACCTCAATGTTCTTTGTCAGTTGACAGATGCAATACAACAAAAGCAGCCACAGCTATAGGCAACTGGTGTTTGGCACTTTCTTCACAACAGCATGCCTGCCAATGCATTCCATCTCCTAAAGCTCTTTAGTGAAACATTAAATCACCCAGGTGACTCAGTCCCACTTCAACCCAGATTTGATGTCCTGCAACTTTTGGCATTTCCCAAAACTACAAGTAAAATCACCTATGAAAAAGAAGAGATTTCAGAAAAAGAGATTCAGAAAAATATGATGAGACAACTGGTGGAAATTCCAACAAAAAATTTGGGAGAGTGTTTTGAACAGTGGAAGAGACACTGGGACAGTGATGTCTCAAGGTACCTACCTTGAAGGGAATTTAGACATCATTGTCCTATGTCCAATATTACTTGTATCTTGTATTTTCTTCAATAAGTGCCTCTATTTTTCATAGTATATGACTGGATACTTTCCGGAAAGACCTCATATATACCAATATTTTTAAATGTATGTATAAATCATATAATACATCTGGGGGAAAGGTAATAATGATGAATTTATATTAACATAAATATGAAGTAGTAAAAGATTGCATGTAAAATTAAAATATTGCAAAATAAAATGTGGCACATTCTAGTTTGCATGTTTATATGTACATGCAGAAGTGTATTTTTAAGAAGTATGGGTATTCACTATGTGGTGGGTTTCTTGACTCAGATTTGAAACTCACCTCTAGTACCTCTGACTACCCCCATGGCTTAAAGATATACTTCATCAGTTCGGGTCTCCTAGTGTTTAGCAGAATGCCCAGCATAAGATGAGTTTTTTGAGTGAATGATTTAATTCATGAATATTTCTACTTCTAAAAATGAGGAAAGTAAGTAAAGATGATTCTGATGCCCTTTACAGATTTTGAAGGTATGTTTTCTCAAATACTATTTTTTTGTTATAAAACATACCAAGTTAATGTATGATAGTGATGGTTATTACATTGAAGACATTGTATGATTGTATTCCTTCAGTAAATTTGTTCTAAGTTTTGCTCAAATTCTGCCCAGAAAGGATGAATACAATAAGGTCCTGCAATGAGTGGAATAAAGCTTTGGAACCAGATAGACCTGAATTAAAAACCCACATTTTTTAGTGACCAATCGTATGACCACCCTGAGTCTCAATTGCCTCATTTTAAAATGACCTAATTAAAACAGATGACTGGATATACACAATGGAATATTACTCAGCTATAAGAAAAGGTGAAATACTGCCATTTACAAAATGGATGGAGCTGGAGATTATCATGCTAAGTGAAATAAACCAGACGGAAGAAAACAAAAACTGTATGACTTCACTCATATGTGTATTATAAAACTTAAATCACCAAAGAAAAGAAATGAACAAACAAACAAAAACACCCATGGACACAATCAATAGTTTAATGTAAAGTGGGGAGGGGAGGGGAGAAGGGGGGGGAGAAGGAGGAGGGGGTGAGAAGGAGGGAGGGGAAGCTAAATATAAGGTGATGGAAAGAGAACTTACATTAGGTGGTGAACTTATTATCCAACAAGTTGGCAATGCACTGTAGAATTGTACACCTGGAATCTATGTAATTCTTGATAACAAATGTTACCCCAAAAGTCTAACAATAAAAAAATAAAAATTAAATTAAAAAGAAAAACCTATTCCAAAGTTTAATTGTGAAAATTAAATGAGCTGATGTATTTAATGTACCCAATCCAAAATTTGGCACATAGTAAGTTCTAAATACTTGTTAGACTATCTCCTTCCTTTTCCACATTTTTAGATTTTTTTTTTCAGGTTTTAAGATATAATTGACATACAACAATATATCAAGTTTAGGTGTACAGCATAATGACTAGAATTATGTATATTGTGAAATAATTACGAAAGGAGTTTAGTTGACATACATTATCTCACATAAGTACAAAAAAGTAGGAGAGAAAAGAAATGATTTATTTTGTGATGAGAACTTTTAGAATCCACTCTCTCAGCAACTTTTAATTAAACCATACAATATTGTTAAGTATAGTCATCATGTTGTATGTTACATCCATAGTTCTTGTCTTAAAAGTGGAAGATTGTACCTTTTGACTAAGTACATTCATCCAATGCATCCTAATTTATTTATTGTAAAATTATTTCTTTCTTTGAACAATTGATGTATGATGGTTCTTATTGAAAAATGAGCTATATCTATTGAGAACCTGAAACACATTCCTAAATTATCAGAAGCATATACATAAAAATTAATTGTAATAAAGCAATGCTTAATCAGTACTAATAATTAATATCATATGGCATTTGAAACACTGAATCATTAAACTTCTCTTGGATACTTTTTAACATAATTTCCCTATTTGTTTCAACCTCCACATTCAGTCCAATTTATTTTTGATGTACAACAAATTAGAAGTATTAATAACCATTTTTCTCAAGTGTTAACAGTATAGTATCGAACTCATGCACGGTGACTTGCTGATTTTGTCACTATATTTGGACTGAAGAAACTAACTGCCAATAAGATTTTCCAAATAGAAAGCTACTTATACATTAATTGACAGCTTTTTGAATTCCAGTATAATTCTACTTGCCTTGGCTTTTTTTTTTTTGTCTCATATATTGAATGGCTATTCATTTTTGTATGTACTGTCTCAGATTTGACAATTGATATGTCTTCAGTATTCTAAGTACATTTAAAATCACTATCCTACAATTTTTTGTGTAAGTACACTAATATGTCTATGGAAGAAATAAGAAAATTTAATATATATTATTTTATAAGAACATAGCAAGGCCAGATAATTTTAAATTAATAATTTTATGCTTTTTATAGTTTCTTATACTCTATAATGTTAATAAGAATAAGCACATGAATAAGAAAGTATAGTTTACACAGTATTTGCCTAAATATTACCTTATATGATTTGCACCTCACCCCCGAGTTACACAATATCATTATCCCATTTTACAGGTGAAGAAAATAGACTTTCAGAGAAATTAAGTGGCAACCTAGATTATGCATTTTGTAAAGGAAAAAGTTAAGAATAGAGCTCTCATCTTCCACTCTAGATATTATCATGTTTAAAACATTTAATGTTCTCTCTGCTCTGTTCATCTTAGCAATGTTTAACAAATATACTACATTCATTTGCATCAGTTATTGAAACGTTGGTGGGAATGTAAACTGGTACAGCCAATATAGAAAACAGAATAGAGGTTCCTCAAAAATTAAAAATAGACCTACCTTATAGTGTAGCAATCTCCCTCCTGGATACATATATTTGTAATGGTGAAACTTATAAAAATCGATCATGCAGTTAGACTTAGCTAGTACACAGTGTGATTCATCTTATAGTTTGCTACTCAGCAACCTGCTTTCTTTGTTTCTCCTCCTTTACTGCTTGAATTTAATGACTCTGCATCATTTTCTTGAGGCTACACATACCTTGTTAATCAGGTCAATCAACAGAACCCTGACCAGAAAAGAGTAATCTCAATCTTCAGGCACCAGGACTTCACCACATCTGGACCCATAGCTGCAATTCCCCACAGTTTTTGCTGATGGCACATAGAGCACTCCAGATGGAATTGTTGAGTTCAAGACAACATTATGTTGAAGCAACAACACAACTCCCCTGACCCCTGAGGATCCCTGAAGGCAATTTCTCACTTACCAGCCCTCAAACCTGCCTGACTAACCCCCACATCCCTCAGGTCCCCTTTGTCTTTTCCTCTACCTATCTACTTATAAAACCCCTTCATTAACTTCGATTCCAAGAAGATGGTATTTTCTAGGACTTTAGTCTGCTATCTTCCCTAACTGCTGGCTTCTAGAATAAATTTCTAGAAGCAGGCAGCTTTTCTCCTTACCAACCCTTGTCTCTTGAATTTTTGGGTACAGGCAGCAAGCAGCATGAGACTTGAGTGTGGCAACAATTCCAATTTCTCTCCTGGGTGTATACACCCAAAAGAAATTGAAATTGGAATCTTAAAGTGATATCTGCAACCCCACATTCATTGAAGCACTATTCACAATAGCAAGGATATGGAAATAGCCCAAATGTCCATTGACTGATGAACCGATAAAGAAAATGTGATATATATATATATAAATAATGGAATATTATTCAGCATTTAAAAAAGAAAGAAAGACCACCATTTGTGACAACACAGATGGGCCTGGCAGACATTATGATAAGTAAAATAAGTTGGTCACAGAATGACAATTGCTGCATGATTTCACTTCTCACCAAATACATTAATACAGTCAGTCATACATCACATGATGTTTGTATGGACTTAGTGTTTGATGATGGTCCCATAAAATTGTAATGAAGCTGAAAAATTCCTATAGTCTAGTGAAATGATTGCCTTTGTAAAGTCATAGTACAATGCATTATACAAATATCATTGTGTTGCAATCACCTGTAGTATTCAGTAAAATAACATGCTATACAGGTTTGTAGCCTAGAAGCGATAGGGAAACTAAATTTGTCACCTCAAATTAAGTCTATTGGGCATAAGGATTATTGGAGGCTGTTTAATTTTTAAGAAAGAGCAGACAGAGGGGAAGCTCTGAAAATTAAGTAGAAGTTACCCTTTGTAAAAGACATTTACATTTGTAAGGAGTATTTCCATTTGTAAAGGTGTCTCCCAGTCCATACCAGGAGCAAGATGACCTAGTCTCTAGAAACTCTTAATCAATGCAGAAGACAATAACTTAAATTTTTATAACAACCTTATTTTTGTTTACTAGCCTTTTTCTGGTAACCTCCCATAGCTGTTCTTTTTTTTTTTGTATGTGGGCAGTCGGCTGGGATTTGAACTCAGGCCACAGTGTTGACAGCGCCAACGCTGAAGCCTTAAGCCACTACACCACCAGGGAACTCCCCCATAGCTGTTCTTATATAACTCTTCTTAAACTTTTGTTTTTCTGCTGTTAATCTGTCTTTTATTACAGGGAGATCTCACTCAAAAACCAAGAAGGGTAAAGAGGAAATTATTTTTCCTCTCCTACAGAGTAATAGGTTATACCATGGAGCTTAGATATATAGTAGGTTATACAACCATCTAGGCTTGTATAAGTGAAATCTATGATGGTCGCACAAGGACAAAATTTCCTAACAATGAATTTCTCAGAATTTATCCTTGTGGTTAAGTGATGCATTCTTGTATTTTACTTTAAAGGACAAGAGAACTTTAATTTTGAAGGTTACCTAGAGTTTGTCTTCTACATTTCATCTGCCCTTTTGAAAAATAACTTTTTGAAAATTGGTTGGCAGCACAAAAGTCTCACTCTTTAGGTAAGACTTTCACCCTTAAACACAGAGCTATGGTTTTAGTTTTACATGTCTAACAGTATCACTAGAGTAACTATAGAGCAACACAGCATTCATTTAATAAATGGTAATAGCAAAAATAACACAATTCTTAATAGCTATTATTTAGCACTCAACATTGCTTGGCACCTGTTCACGAGTATTTATAGATTATCATATTCAATCCATATAAAATCCATTAAGCGTACATTACTTCTATCCCTTAAAGAAATTTACCAAGGTTATAGATTAGATAAGTGGTAGGGCTGTGATTTGAAACCAAGTTTGGACACCAGAAACCATATTCTTAACCAGCTACAAGATATTATGTATAAAAAGAGTTACACAAATATAATAAAAATGCTTCATCATTTCAAACTTTGTTATAAATGATCTTCATTTTGATATGCTCTATAAATCAATTTCTTCTAACTCATCACATGCCCCTTTGGTAAATATTCACTGAATAGATTTCCAGACTTCATATCTGACCTACTGAATCAAAATCTCCTGAAGCATAACCTGAAAATCTGTATCCTAACATCAGAGAAATTGGTGAAACATTTCTCTAAATTTTAAAGTCTAGAAGAGCATTATATTTCCATTGGACCAAAACCTCAGCTCTCTACTTTGAAGCAAAGCTACTCCTGCAAATAGAGAAAGAACATAAAAATTCTATGCCTGCAACAAAAATAGTTTCACTGTGAACCTTGAAACATGAACAGTAGAAAGAATTTTATTAAAGACCCATAAAATGGCAAGCTGGCAGAAAGCAGAGACATCTTTGTGTAAACATTTTAAGCCCAATACTTAAAGGCAGATGTAGGCAGCTTGTGCACTGCTGAGGCATGTGTTTCCAAAATTAATTTATAAATGAAGGTGAAAGTTTATCATAAAACCCTTTTAAATAATTTTTTCTAGATGTAGAGAAAAGGGAATTAAAGATACACTAAAGTTGAGTGTGCCTTATCACAGAATTCAAAACCTCTATATTTTACCTAAAAACTCTCTTTTTTTAGCAAGAATATTTGAAAATTGTTAGTTAATATGCTCACAATTTTTGTTTATCTTTCCTTTAAGATTTTCCTTGAAAATGGAAAATGATGGTGTTTCCCTACCAAGTTATCCCCGAGCATGCTGGAAGTGAATCAGGCCTGGACATAAAAGAAAATGTTGGACTTGTTTTTGTTTGCTGTGTACATTGTTATTGTTGGAAGCTCCTATGACATGATAACAATTAAGTCAAGTTGTATCCTACTGTTATTAGTGAAATCGAAGTTTAGGTTCATCATGGGTAGGAGGGAGGGAGTGAGGGAAGTTAAAGGCCCAGAATATCTTATAGGTAGATATAAGCTACTTAAAATTTTAGAATTATAGCATGAAAAAAGTGACAGTATCCAGTAGACCAGGGATTGTTTTAGAAATTCTGTCTCCAACCAAGTGACTATAGTGCCTAGCATCTCCTCCAAGACGCAGAGGAAACAAAGTAAGGACATGGATGAACTTCTTGTTTGCTGGAATATTTTACAGGACTCAGTCTCCTTCCCTCTATTGTTGAGTTTATATTATTTCTCGGTTGCAAAGTTCAGTGAAGTTATAAATTTATCTTCAGTGACCCCTCCTCTGTCATGATAAGTGGGTGGGTGGAGAGTTCTCTAGAATACTGGGTCTTCATTACAAAGAGCTGCTTTGATACAAAAACTAAATCTTGTTTTCCACACACATTATACTTCTCTTAATGGACAGTACTATAAATACTACTTTTTCACTGGCACAATTATTCATAATTATTCTCTTACAATTATTTTATAGATTACAATTACCCTTCCAAAATTATTCACTGAATGAACCACAATATTTATATCATAACAGGTAAACAAAGACTCCTCTGGGAGTAGGTGAGGGTGGCTCCTCTGATAGCTACTGCCACTGACTCTAATGTATCCATCAACTGAGTTACAGGCTTACAATTCCAAGCCCTACCTGTTCTATGTCTGTACTCTTTTGCTCTCTGAACTCACTCATTTATTTATACAATGCATTTTTATTGAGTGTTGTTAAACTGTCTATAAACGTAATTTAGCTTCTAAAAATACGAAGTGAACAAAATAGACAAATCCCTCATGGACATTATATTCTAGGGGTGAAAACTGGCAATAAAAAATGTAAAAAGGCTGTGTGTGTGTGTGTGTGTGTGTGTGTGCGTGTGTGTGTGTGTGTGTAAGCTGTCTGGAAAAAAATCTATCCATAAATGCCTCTATTTTTCTTATTACATGGTTGGATTCTTTCTGGACAGCACGTGTGTGTGTGTGTGTGTGTGTGTGTGTGTGTGTGTGTACATATATTTGGTATTTAGTGGTAAAAGTTAAGGAGGAAAAAATAAACCAACTAAAGACTTGAAGTATGAGATGAAGGTAAAAATGTTGAGAGAATGGCTAAAATTAGGCATTTCTGATAACTGTAATAGAATAGTTATGAATAATTGTGCCAGGGAAGAAGTAGTGAGTAGTGTCCATCAAGAGAAATATAATGTGTAAAGAATAACAGAATTTATTTTTTTGTGTCAAAGCAGCTCTTTATAATGAAGACCTAATACTGTAGACAACTCTTTACCACCAACTTACTGCTTTCTGATAAGCTGAATTTTGATTGAAGATCTTATAGACATCTGAGTAAACAGAATTATATGGATAAGCACTTACTGCAAAGTGCTTAAGATGGGATGAGGACTGAAATATACAAAGAGCAGGAAGAAAGTTAGTGGTTTGAGTAGAGTGCAAAAAGGAGAGTAGTAAGAGACGGCATGGTGACACAGCAATGAAGGGCTTTGTAGATTATGTAAGGGCTTTGGCTTTGCTGTAGGTAAGATGGTAATCATCTATTCCTCAGTGAGAATGTGTGACAGTCTGGTTACAGTTCAGGAAATGTGTTACTTTCCACTTTTGTATTTTCTACTAAATGTGTCCTCTAGCTCTGACTCTGGCTTTCTGGTATGTGGATCTCTCCTAGTATTTGGACTTTCTCTTAAAATCTTTACTTGGGTTTATCTGTTTGGTTCTTTGTAATCCTTGTTGCTTTGAAAAATAAGAGGGTTACCCAGAAAGTATTCAGCCAGGCAATATGAAAAATACTGCATTTATGGTTGGATTTTTCCAGACAGCCCTCATATACCTTGCCTTAACCTGGACCCATAGTAAGAAAATCTTACAATGGTTACACTGAAACTTGTGGGCCAGCTTTCTCTGTCCCCTTTTCAGACTGGCAGTTGTCCTGATATACAGAAAGACAATAATTGCATTTCCTAAGTGAGACATCTATACTACGTACATGTAGCTGGATGCACTTCTGGTATGATGCTGTGTGCTTTTAGTTTAAAATGATAAGAGTTTTTGAAAATAATAATAATAATATTTATGGACTGTGAGTAGTCACAGAGGTAGTGTGGGTGAAACTTGTTGCTAATGTTACCAGAGGGCAACCAAGATCCAGGGTTGCGCTGCCTGCACTGTTCAGCGTTGGCACAAGTGTTGGTTATAGAATAAGTGTTTATTATCAGCACATCAGTGACCTGAGAAAGCAGGGGGTTTCCACCCTCAAAAATTGCCTTAACATTCTCAGTCCAATTAGGGGTTTTTAAAGGAAATCTTGGCATTCTCCCAGGGGCTACATGATTCAGTCACTGTTAGTAAGGAGTTGGGGTATAAGTACTCCTGATTGGTTGCGGGTAAGGCAGGAAGAAATTGATCATGGCTTCAGGTCCTGATGTCAGTTATGTTATTGTTTTGTCTGGTTTTCAGGGGCTGTTCAACTTTCATGAGTCTAAAGCTAATACACAACTGAGGCCAAGATGTTACCTTAAAGTGGTTTTACGGTTAACAGACCTGAAGCTTTGTTCCCAGATCTTACTTTGATGTTGACTAGAATCTGATTCTTAGGACCCTAGTGATTAAATGGAGTGGACATACAGTATGTGTACAGATAGGTAGGAAGATCTAAGGGTAAGAAAGAATGTAAGTTATAGTTCTATTGGGCTTAAACAAAGCCACCCTGGGAATAAGGAATATTAACTGCAGGTTTTAACCCAGGGTATTGTTCTCTCAGAACCCAGCAGCTTGGGTCCTGAACCTGCTAAGACTTCCTGGCAATAATTTTCTAATTATGTTAACCTAATGCTAGAGACTCTCTGAGGCCTATCATATGGAGGCCCTCATGTCCAGCCTCATTTTAATAATATATCCAGAATACGTGTTGTCTTTCCTTTATATATCTAGATATTCAGCGAGTATCCAATATACTACCTGTGTACCCAGAGATTAAGATCTGGTTGATTTAGTATGATAATCCTCAGGTTCATCTACACTACCACAAATAAAAATATGACAATATTTCTTTCTTTGTTAAGTCTGAATGATATTCCATTGTATGCATATACAATATTTGCTTTATCCATAATCTATCAATGTACATTGTTTCTATATCTTGGCTATTATGAACATGTGAAATAAGCCAGACACAGAAAAACAAATACTGCATGATTTTATTCATATGAGATTATCTAAAGTAGTCAAATTCACAGAAGTACAAAATAAAATGACAATTACCAGGGCTGCAAGAGGAGGAAATAGAAAGATGTTCAATGAGTAGAAAGTTTCAGTTATATAAGATGAATAACTCTGCCTATAGTTAACAACAAACTGCCTATAGTTAACAATATTGTATTATGCATGTAAAATTTGTGAAGAAGGTAGATCTCATGTTAAGTGTTCTTAAAACAAACAAAACAAAAACAAGAGGACAGAAGGAAAAATTTAGAACTGTTGGATATATTCATCACTTTGATTTCAGTGACAGTTTTATGGTGTATGCACATATTCAACTTCATGAAATTGTATATGTTAAATACATGCAGTTTTTGTATGTCAATTATACCTTAACAAAGCTGTTTTCTAATATATATATATGTATATAAAATCAACCGTATAGGTATCTATCTATCTATCTATATGGCTGATTTAATCATTCAGCATATTTCTTTTTTTTTTTTTTTTTTTTGATCACAGGAAAGAATGGCTCATACATGGACTAAGTTAGTTCAAACTAAACAATAGGGGCCTTGCTTAAGATACTAAGACAGACGTGTTCTTTCTTCATCTAGTTTCAATCATGTCCCTTCTTAACTCTGTTTTCTAATTTTGCTTATACAACATTTAGTATGAGAGAAAATTTTTACCTTTTTAATTCAAGCATGATCAAAATCCTTGCATTATTTTTTAACTATAATAAGATTATAGAATATAAGAGGAAAAAACCTTTCTTGGTAAAGGAGTACTTCATTTTTCTTCCTCTTTATTAGTATTCACTTCATCTTTGGCCTGAATCTGTTGTTTCTATAAGAGGACCTCACTGAACATCAGTACACAATAACTCCTTAAATTTTCTTCACAATCTCTTAATACTATACCCTCAAAAGTCATGGTTTAGGTCCAAACACACAAAGGCAACAATACACATACACCTAATGAGTGTCATCAACTTCTTAGTTGAGATCAATTCTGATAGTTCTGCACCCTGTTAACCCCTCACATTCTGGTGCCAGCATCTTTATCAATTAGAACCCTTATGTTTCCATGTAATATAATCCCCTCTAAAATTGGTATAAACATTAAAGGGATTTGTTGGCCTTACTGGAGTTTAGAGTAAGGTGCACTTCAGAATGTATAAATCCAGAATAACCCAATAATGGTATCAAATGTTACCTTGTATTTTTCTTTTGTTTTGCTATGAGTACCAAAACACCAGCTTTATCCTAAAATATGCTAACCCTATGGACAGACAAATCTGTTCTGATTACAGTTACATATTCCCTTATCTATAATGTGTCCAGCACAGATAAAAGTGTTTCTCAAACATCATTCTAAGGAATTCAAAATGGAAGCACCAGTGGAAATAATATTCTCATTCTTAAACCATACTTCGTCATGGACAAGGTGGTGGACTGTTTTGTCTTAGCTAAAAGAATCAGAACCTGTAATAGTTAAAGGTGTGGTCAGCTTCAAGAGATGTATTGTCTGTGTGGAAAGCAGTGGCTACAAGGCAAAGATTTGGATACACTTTGAAAAGAAAAAGCAGGTATAGAGGTTGGGTAGGAAACAGAACAACGTTCATTTTAGAAAAATAATTCTAATATTGCTTAACGAGAACTAGGAATCTAGTAGAAAAGACCATGAGATGAAAAATGGAGATAATGTATACCCAGCAAACAAATGATATATCCAAGTTCACAGAAGACAAGCCTTCAGTGGACAGAAACTGTGTGATTCAAGATAATTTTATTGGCTGGTATTTCTGAACCAGATAAATTTTTTATAGAGTTAAATAACATCAAGAAAAAATATATGCCATTTGCTACCTGGGGCAATAACTATAAAAATGCACTTGTTAGTACAATTTCAAATCCATTAGTCAAGGAATATATGCATCTGAGGAAGTACTAATTCTATTAATATAGTGCATTGGTTATAATAAAGCTCAAAGGTCAGACTGATGGGATTCTAACTCCAGGTTATTATTTATTAACTTTTTTTTATCTTGCCAACATTATTTTATCTCTGAGAGCCTTACTGCCTTCAATAATAAAATGGAGATAATTGTACCAATCTTGCCAGTTTAATTTTGTATTTATATAAGGGAAAGAATGTAAAGCATTTATCCAGGAGTCCTTTCTCATAGTAAATACTCAATAAATGGTGGCTATTAGTATTATGTTTTAATGCAAACAACTTTTTTCTGTATAATAATTACTTGTACTAAATACAGTTTCATCCTAAAGTTGACAAATAACTTCTTGAGCTAATAAGACCATAAGCACATTCAAGATAAAGGTATAAATTGTTGTGCATTTACTGGGAGCATTGGTGAGAACTCTCCTAATGCCTTCTTCAGTCTACAGCTATAGAAGTCTGAGTGCTTCAGTGCTCTGACTTTGTAAGAGCTTTGAGAAGTGTCCCTGGAATCTATTTGCATTTCTATTCTCATTGGTAGTACTTTTTAGACTTCCTTAGCTTATTTGAGTTGTTAATATTTGTGTGTGATTAATGCTTCATGAGGGCCCCTCCAATTGTAGTTGAGTACTATGAGAGCATCAATCCCTGAGAAAAAAGCCAAATAAGCAATATCTCAAACAGCAGAAAAACTGACAGTCTCAGCTGCTAAGTACAACTGATATGCCTCGGCTGCTTGAACTCTGAGCCTCCCTCTTCTGACAACACTGCAGAAAACAGCACATGGGAGCTCAATTTCTGAGGATCATACTTAATATATTTTGGAGCATCCAGTGTATGATTTCTCCTACCCACCTGGGAAAACAGAACAGGGAGCACTCTGTTCAATATATTAAACAGAATTTCTCCTGAGAACTTTAATCTATGGCTTAGACTCAGTGAAAATATTTTCCTCAAGAGATAGTCCTAAAGTATTCAATGAATTTATTTATTAATCTATAGAATTTTTTCCCCCAGCAAGAATGTTTTGGAACAAATAGTATAGTCATGATGCTAAAGACTGACATAATTATTATTCCTGCTAAGTAAACTACATGGATAGGAGTATCTTTTTTAAGTATTCTATTGTTTTTCAGTACAAAATATATATTGATATGAACATGATATAAAGTGAAGACTCTGACCATCCTCTAATCCATAATTTGAAATAGAACTATCCAAAATTTATCGTATCACTGAATTCTTCTCTTTGGGCAAGCTGTCCCTATGTAGCCAAAGTCCTGAGGTAAGTCACATTGTCAAATACTAGGATGAAGTTATACCCCGTGCAACTTAAAAAATTTTGGGTTTTAACTAGACACCTGGAGATTCATGCTTATATGCAACAGGCAAACGAATGTTCCAGCAGATTAATGAACAATCACTTAACCTCATATTGTCATGATTTCCTATTACACCTAGCATACCAATTTCAAGCCTTGTATTTACATACAAGAAATGAAGAGACTCTTATCTTCAGGATTTCAAAACTCAGTTATCTAAGCCTAAAGTAATGAAAATGAAGCTGTTGAGTCTGTCATTTGGTGGGGCAGAAGTATCAGTGTTTTCTTCTCTCTGCGTTGTGTGGTATCTAGCTCTACTTTTATGATGCAAATTATAGTAGGCAAAGAGCAACTGAAATCAATATAATTTTGCTTGGCATTCATGCAACAGATGGCCTCTGTACAATATTCTTTGTAGTGATGTTTGACAGTACTATGGAAAGTAATGACTGTTCAGATATGAATAACACTTTTGATTTTAACTGAAAAACAACCCTAGTCACCAAAGAATTGCCAATTATACTAGGTCTGGAGAAAGTTTTACATACTTAAAGCATCAAAAGTATGAAGGTACTCAATGATCCTTGTAAGCTTACAAGAAGAGTGACCCATCATAATGTATCATAAAGAGCTGTTCATTTCAGGGACTTTCATAGTACTGCAGAAGGAACTGATAGGCTTTCAGAGAGTATTTCCTATTATTTTCTGGTTGAGCCACCAAGCCACTCTTATTTTTAATGCATTAACTCATGTCCATCTTCACCAAAACCAATACCCTGCCACTGAGGACATACTAGTATTTCACGTGTGTGTGTGTGTGTGTGGGTGTGTGTGTGTGAAACAAACAAAAATAACGATAAAAACAGCTGCCAAGTCTTCGGCTGCCTAGAGTATGAAATCTGCTGCTATTTTAGGTTTATTTGATAAAGTCAGAAAAGCACAGCTTTAGGTTTGGACCTCAAATTTAATATTATAATCACACATGTCCTTTATAAAGAGTTTCTACTGACAGAAAAAAAAAGGAACAGCAGCTCTGAGAAAGCATTGTACTAGACAATAGGAAGTCTCCTAGCAAATATTGTCTTTCAGAGGGATTCAGTAGATAGCATAAGTAGCCCAAATCCAGTACCCTAAATATGTTCAATCATTGGCTAGGAGCAGCTTCAGGAGCCTGTGGTCCCAGCAGGACTATGCACATCCCCAGGGGCAGAGCAACTACAAACTATCAGACAACAAACTCTGCAATAAATTCTTTTTTTTTAAATTCATTTTTATTGTTAGACTTATTGGGGTGACATCTGTTAGCAAGGATTACATAGGTTTCAGGCATACAATTCTACAGTGCATTGTCAACTTGATGTATAATAAGTTCACCACCTAATGTGACTTCTCTTTCCATCACCTTATATTTAGCTTCCCCCCCTCCTCTCCCACCCCCTCCCCTTT
>PVJL010014088.1:0-29466 GCA_004026885.1 Lyroderma lyra | reverse complement strand
TTTTTTTTTTTTTTTTTTTTTTTTTTTTTTTTTTTGAGTATTTACCATGAGGTTTATGAAAAAGCAAGTTTCATATATGTAATGGATCCTTTTCTTAAGAATACTTTTAATTTCTATTATCTTTTGGGAATTTAAATCTGTACTTCTTCCCTTTTTATGCTTTTGTTGTCCTAACTTCTCACCATTTATTTTGGCTTTTGGTTTTAGATTGAATATCTTTCTTCAGTATTTCCTGGAGTGCCAGCCTTGTGTTAAAGCATTCCCTCATCTTCTGTATGCCTGAAAAGAAAAGAATTCTTTATTTTTCTTTGATTTTTGATATCTTCAGTGTAATGTGCCTGGGAGAAGATCTGTCTCCTACCTTCTGCTCAATCTCCATATTTCTATCTTTGATGCTACCAATTCCTTTCTCCATCTGGTCAGCCCTTCTTCCTATGCTAGTTAGTTCATGTTTTATTTCTTTTATTGCATCACTTATCTTCCAAATTTCTGTTTGATTCTTTTTTATAGTTTTAATTTCTTTGTTAAAGTGTTCCTTTTGTTCAGAGATTTACTTTCTGAGATAATTTATCTGGCTCTTAGTATTCTTCCAGCATTCCTTGAGCTACCTGCTTATTTTTAGGAGTGCAGTCTTGAATTCTATGTCACTTAGATCATATATTTCCGAATCTATAAATTTCTTTTTTGGAGATTTTTTTTAAGTTTCTCTCTGAGACACTTTGTTCCCAAGGCAGCTCATTGGAGTTGATGTGTTTCTGTTCCTAAGGACTTTTTCCCCTGGCAGACATGGAGAGGTCTTTCTTTCACTACCAGTTGGTGTCACTGCAGCATCTTACAGAATTTTCTCTTGACTGATTTTCTCACTCTTAGCTTCCCTGGAGGTTGGGCTTCTCCTCTTTCAATCAGTTGCTTTTGTTTTGATGCACCTCCTCTTTGAGGAAATGTGGTGGGTGGTGATATTGTCTGCCTCTGAGATTGGTGCAGGCAGAGGTTGCTGTGCCTTTGTTTTATAGTCTCCCTGAGCCCCCATGCTGGTTCCTGTGGGAGTGAGATTTGTTGGGGAGGGCTCAGTGCTTTTTTACAGCACAGGGTAATGGCATGTTGGGGGAGAGCAAGGGGAAGAAGCCAGGCTCTGAGTTCACAGTTTCTGCCTAATGGTGGGGGCAGTGCAGTTCATCCTTGCTGTTTGTCCTGAGCTTGCTTGTTACCCTGGGTACTAGCTCAACTGTAAAACAGACCTCTCCCTCTCTCATGAACATTTAGGGGGCAGACACACTGTGCAGCATAAATCTGCTACTCTGTCAGGGGCTTGCTTATCCATGCCTCGTGCATGCTGCAATACAAGCCTGGTCCTCCATAACAGAGCCAGGGTGGCTGTGTGCCACAAATTCAGCTTGGCCCTTTGTCAGGACTGCAGTGGAACTGGGAGAATGCATGCTACAAATCAAGCTTGGCCATCTGTCAGGAGTGCATGGGGACAGTCATGCACCATCAGCACTACCTTTCTGTATTCTCCAGAGCCTGTATTTCACCCAGGATTGTGTTTTATCCTGATCAGACACCCCCCAACTGTTGACACTTAGTCTCAACCTCATTGAGGGTCAATTTGTGGTTGACTTCTTTGACTGTTGGCTCCTAGCTTCAGGCTGCATTCAGCTGGGTCCCTATTTTTGTCCTGGGCACTTTAGCATGCCTTTTTGTTCAGCCCTTATCACATCCACGGCATAACCCTCCAGCTGGGACCCTAGTGATCCTCGGCTCGAGCTTTGACTTTATCTCATCCCCTGGTGGAGATTCCAATGCCTGCTTTTCCACCCACCCTGGATTGTGTTATGTGTCAGCCCATTTCCCCTCGCCCCCGTCCTCTATCCTTCTTCTGCCAGCCCTGGGCTTTTGCAGTCCTTTCTCGGCACTGCTCCCTCCTCTTTTCTCCCATTCACCTCCCTTTCTCTGACTTTTAGGTGTTTTCTTGAGGTGAGTGGATCTCTCAGCTGAGGCTGTGTCACTTGGGATTCCTTTGTTGGATTTTGGCTGTACAGTTTGCAAATTTCAGGAGAGGTTTCAGGGATCTCCTCTCATGCTGCCAGCTTGATTTCTTTCTCCAAAAATGTTATTTTTTGGAAAAGGAAACATAAAAAAATTCTCAAGATTTTTTCCATGAAGGAGAATATAATGCAAAAGAAAAAATTGTAAACATTTTTATTTTTGCATTTTAAAGATGAATGAGACATAAACATGATTATAGGCTGAGAGGAATAAAACCAATTGAGGGAAAGAGGGTTAAACTATAGAAGAGGGAAGGGAGGAAGATCTTAATGAGTTAGTTGGATATAGTCAGAGCCCAATGTACAAAATTGGTTTAGTAGTGGAGGATGAACACCTCTTGCTTAGAGGAGGGAGGGAGGGAAGGAGAGGAGAGAAAAGATTCAACCAACATTTGTTACTACATGCCAGTTGCTGTCCTAGGTGCTAAAGAAAGGAGAAAAACAGAATTCCTGCCTTTGTGGGGTATACATTCCAGAGAGAAGATGCTAGCCATAAAAATACATATAATAGGAAAATTAATAGCATTTGGAAGGGTAATAAATGATTTAAAGAAAAATATCAAGCAGAGCAAGGTAAATGGTATTGGAAGTGCTGAGGAGAGTGGGTTACAATTTTACATTCGATGGTCAGGGAAAGTATCACTAAGAAGGTATCACTAGGCTATATAAATGTCTGAAGAAAGAGTGTTCTAGTACACAGAAACAAACAATGAAAAATGACTTAAAATCAGGACATCCTTGGCATGTTTCAGGAACAACAGAAAAGCCAGTGTGGTTGGAGTAGAGTGAACAAGGAGGAAATTCTAGATGAGGTTAGAGAAATAATGAGGAGTGGGTAGCAAATTATGCAGTGTCATGTAGTCATTGAAAGAACATTAACTTTTATTTTGCTTGAAAACAGGAGCCATTAGAAGGGTAATGAGCAGAAGTGTGAAATAGTATGGCTTATTTTTTTAAAGGCCAGTAAATTTAGAATTGAGTGATGATGGCAAAGATAAAAACAGGAGGCAATTTAGTAATCCAGAGAAGGCAATAGTAGTAATCCAGAGAAGATATTATGGTGGCTTAGAAGAGGGTGATAGCAGTGGATAGATAGTGAGAAATGTTCAGTCTCTGAATATATCATGAAGGTAGAGCCAACACAATTTCCAGACAGATTATACATGTGAGGGGGTGAAAGAAAGAGAGAAGTCAGCTGAAAGAGAGAAGACTATGGATAGAACATGGTTTATTTTTTGTTGATTGTTTTGTGAGAGTTTTGTTTTTGTTTGTTTTGTTTGTTGGTAGATAGATCAGAAGTTCAGTTTTGGACATAATGAGTTTGTTCTTCAAGAATAAATACATTTATGACTGAACTCTGGGTGGGAGGAAGGTGTAGACTAGAAGTACAAAATTGAGAATCATATCATAGAGGAGGCATTTAAAGCCATGGGACTGGATGATATGAACATGGCAGTGAGTATAGCTAGGGAAGATCGGTAAACCAATAATTGAACTCCAAGGTAATCTGACATTAAGATACTGGGTAGAAGAGAACAAGCCATCAAGAAAGAATGAGAGACTTGACCAGTGAGGTGGGAAGACAATCAAGAGAGTGAAGCATAGTGGAAGTCAAGGAGGAGGAATGAATTAAATTGTCAACAGCTGCTGGTAGGTCAAGTGGGATAAGGCTAAGAATTTACTGTTGTGGTTAATATATGTCATTAGTGACCTTGACAAAACCAGTTTCTATGGTGTGTGTATTTTAGGAAGGGTGAGGAGGAGAGGCAAAGACTGATAAAATGGGTCCAACAAAGGCTAGAAATTAAAGATAAGGGAGCAAAGACAACTTCTTAGGGGAGTTTTGTTGTAGGAAACAGCAACAAAATGTGACAGTTGTTGGAGAAGGAAGGAGACTCAAGAGAAGGATATATGGGAGAAGTGATAGCATGTGTATATGCTGATGGGAATGCCTGAGTATCAAGTAAAATCTTTGTGCTAGAGAGGAGTGAGGGTGAGGGTTGCTGTGATATCTTTGAGTGAGCAAGTGGGGATGAGATGTAGTGGTTTGGAAGAAATATCACAATAAGGTGACAACCCTACATCAGACCCTGAGGGAAATGGAGTGTGGGAGAATAATGCTTCAACTGGCTCCCAGAGCTGGCACCCAAACACAATGTATTGATTGGATTAATGATTGAGTGCATGAATGAGAGGTTTGCAGAGGAAGCCATGTCCTCCCGGTGGAAAGGAGCTAAGAGGTGGATTTGGACAAAGAGGTAGAGATAATATTCACCAAGAGGTGGAAAAGTGGGGGCATCTGTGTCATAGAGCAACATGCTGGTTGGCTAGTGGGAGGTTTTGAATATATGGAGGTGGTACCAGAATGGTTAGGGATTCAATGAAAGTTGCAGAAGCACAGAGCAGTACAGGGATAGGTGTGCTAGAGAACAATGAGCACACAAGCTTACAGTGGAGAACTGGGGTTTGAGGTGTAGTGGGCCTTGTTGAGGTTTTAGGGAAATGATTACCTATACACCTATCTCCTCCCCTCCAAATTCAGAGTAATTTAAATATAAGATATTAATGCAAGAGTCAGACAGATACAGGACCAATACTTCCCCACATCCCCCAATAAAGTGAATGGAATATCCAAACTGGTTTACAGAAATGCTACTCCATCTTTCACCCCGGCCATGAATTAAACTTAGCTATACTTTCAGAGGACAGGCAGCTGAAAATGGCAGGTGACCCTCTTGTGTACCTCAGAAGCCTGGTGCAGAAAAACCAGGTAACTGGGATCACTGAATTTCCTTTGCTCAGTGTTACCAATTAGGTAAGCCATCTCTTCTCCCTGGAGAGAAGTAAGAAAAGGAGCAGAAATGTTTCCGCCATAGGAAAGGCAACAGATATTTCATTTATATAGACAAAGTGGAGACACTTAATAGAAGAGGAATCATTTCTATTACAATCTCCAGGTTTTTATTCCTTTTAACTTCTTAAGTTTAATATGTCTGAGATTAACCAGAGATGAAGCTGTGACCCTTGTGCATAGTAGAGGTTGGTGGGAATATGTCAGTATGTCTAAAATTCTTTGGTTATAGAGTCATGTTATCCCCTTCATGAGATCTTTCCCATTACTAAACCCTGCCCACTTTGTGCAGAAAAGGGGTAACACTTCTAGTCTTTCCTTTCTTTTCTCACAGATGCTGTTCTGTGCAGTGACATGCCAGAGTAAGTCCATGCCTTCACACAGTTCATATTATTATGCAAGGAAACAGGCAATACACAAATAAGAAAATAAATCTAACAATTTTCAGAACAAAATGCCATGAAACAGTTAAAATTGATAATGTAGCCAATAATGACTACAGGAGAAGGACAGGGGGCTATCAATCTGGCCATAGTATACGGAATGTTCTGGGTTCCTCTTGGGCTTTCTGGGCAGCTTGGAAACTCAGGCCAATTAGTTTTCCCATGTACAAACTTAATGTGGAATAAAGGGTGCAGGAGGTAGGTAAAATGACAAGGCTATTAATATATCAAAGACTGTCAAGACATTATTGTTTATTTCAAGTGGTGATAAAAGCAGATGACTCATTCTGCAGAGCTGCAGGACTTGGCACCAAACACTCTGGTTTGCCTATTTTCAGGGCACCTGGCTTCTGAGCATGAATAATCTCAAGAACCTGTATTTCTTCACCCCAGCTCTAAGAACAACTTTCTCAACTGTCAAAGGTCTCAAAGGAACAGAGGCTTCAATAATGACTGGGAGCAGGGTGATTCTCTAGTAGACATGGAGCTAAGTGGCTAGTTGGTGTTTTCCTTGCATTCCCTCAGCAGACACATTCCATTGCCTTGTTGTAGGTTAAGGAGGAAAAGAGGGAGCTTCTAGTTGGAATTCCCAGGAGAAACACATTTTCCCTGGTGCTCTGGGGTAGCGTAGCCCATTTAATGACAGGCATTTCTCCTTCTGAAGATACGGAAAACAAGTTGGCAAGTTCAAAATGCCAGCTGGGCCCAGGCATCAATCATTTATAACAATTGGGATGTTGAGCTTGGTCAAGTGTTCCAAGAGTCTCCTTGGGTGGAAGCTCTGCCATTGAATCTACAATGTGAAGCAGTCTGTTTTACAAAAGAGATTTGTTCCAACACATTGGGAGATGAACACCAAGGAAATATGTAGTTTCAAAGTAAAAATGTCTTTGTAAAGAGCAGGTGTTCTCTTTTTTCTGGTGCATCATCAATATCATTGGTCGACCCCCAGTTCCAAAATTATTAGGACTAGTGCTCTTGTATGAAATAGAAAGGGCTTCGTGGTGGGCTAAATAAATTTGAGAAATCTTATTTCTATGGGCAACTCTAACAGGGGAAAAATAAAATGGAGAATATGTGTTCATCTCTAGGAGCCTAGTATGATAGGCTGTAAGAGTATTCAGGATTTAGAAAGGACTGTAAAGGATTCCATTAAGCTGGTCCTAACTTCCTCTTTAAATAGTAATCTCTTCCTAGTCTCTCACAAGTGGGACATTCAACCTTAAATTGAACGAGGAATTGGGAGCCAACTACTTGCAGTGCAATCTGTGTCACTTTTAGACTAGATCTACAGCAAAGGAGTCCTATGACATGATAAGTAAAAAATTTCCTGAGAGAGTATAGAGGGGTGAATTGGACCTCTCTTGCTTTTCAACTCTAAGTTGGCCAGGACAAAATATTTAAACTTGAACTTAGAGAGCCTGTCTCTACAAGTCTTTTGCCCTGCCCATACAGGTAGCCATGGTTTGAGCTCCCCCTCTTTAGGCATCCACTCAGTGACATTCAGTAATCATTTTCACATGCAAAAAAATGAGTAGGTGACACATTATCTCAATACTATATGGACCAAAGCTTAGCCAATAATATAGAGATATCATACTCATCTGGATGTCCCAAAGTTAACACTAAGCCTTCTGCCATTTCTCTATAGACAAACCCTTGGGACTTCACTCAAACCCTATTTACACTTAGTCTACACACAGCTCTAAATATCCTGTGGACATCTGGTTACCCAACCCTCATCAGCTGAACAGTGCAATTAGAAGGAAACAGGGCTTAATCACCTGATAATTAAGGCTGCAAATAGTTTTTTGTTTTACCATGATAATGTAATTATCCATAGCATTTTCATTATGCTCTTAAAAATATTGCTTTCTACCTCGGAGCCTCAGTTTCTATTTTTGTTTGTTTGATTGATGTGAGAAAGATGATAGCTCCCTGTGCATAAGAGTACTTCACAGCCCTATGCTATTGCTCGAGTCAGTTATTGTATTGTATCATTTACAGGACCTTGCCTGGGCTCTTAGCCCTGGGGATGTTGCAACTTCACCTTCTCAACTTTCCTCCTATACCCACTCTAGCCTCCTCCTCCCTGTGCTTCTATGAAGTCACTCAGTTTGTAGTTCAGATCTTGGCTCTGTTGATAGTACCTTGAGGTTCTGAACCCTAGAAACCCTCTGGGCTTCTCTGTTTGGGTCTCTGTTTGGGTCTCTGTTTGGGTCTAGGGCTTAGGCTGGCTTGGCTTCAAGTTCTAGATGCCAAGGCCCAGGAACCATTACAAGAGAAAAATGAATTCAGGCATGTTTCTTCATCCCCTCTTAGGCTTGCTTTCTTGCCCAGTAGGTCAATGGGGGGAATGGCTACGATCTACTTAATCGGCAAGCAATCCCCAGTGAAGGTTCATGTGGCATGTTAGACAGAAATGAGGGCTTTGTGAATTGGAGGGCAATTCTCCAGGTGGTATTTGAGGGGAGGCAGTGAGGGAAATCCAAAAAGCAAGCATCAACTCAGGAGTGAGTTGGAAGAGGGATGGTGCCAAGCAAGACAATGGACTCTCTGTTTCTGTCTTTGGGGAAACCAGGGTCGATTTATTCCTGTCCTCAGATCAGGGGAAACTGAACAGAAAAAGTGTGCTGAGGACAGCCATACTTCTTATATTACATTTTCCAGCCTGAAGAGTAAGTGATCTCCATGAAGATGTCTAAAGGAAATTCACTGCTTTAAGCCTCAAGACTTTTGAAAAGAGTTATTTAAACCACATATCAGGAGGGGAAAAACCACAAATACTTCAAGTATGGCACATTTTTCTACCTTAACAAAACGAAGTACACCAGACATATCTAACTTCTGTCTAATGACTCCTAGTTCTTATTGTGAACTTCATTCACATCATGTCCTTGGCCACGACAGTTGTTTTCTTGCTTGCTACTTAGATGTAGTCACTCTACTCTTACAAAAAATGGCCCCAGATGGATGTGCTTTTTGAGTCAGTGTATCTCTTTTTACAAGAATTCTTTTCTTCCTTCACTGTCAAAGTGCCCTTCCTGATTGTCAGCAAGCCTAATTCTAGCAATAAATCACCTTTTCTTGCTATTTCTCATTTACTTTAAGATTGGAATTTGGATGCATATATTTCAGAAAACTTTGTGTAAACTAAAGTTTACATAATCCAGCACTGTTTGTTTGAAAGTCTTTAGTTGCCTACTTGTATTGCTTTGAAACCTTTATTAACAATCAAATGCCTTTGTAAGCATGCATCTATTTCTGGACTCTGAATTCTCTTATTTTTATTTCTTTTATTGTTAGACTTATTGGGGTGATATTGGCTAATAAAAATTATATAGGTTCCAAGTGTACAATTCTCCTGTGGATCCTCTATATGTTGTATTATGTGCTCACCATCCAGTGTCAGTTCTCTTTCCATCACCATATATTTGTCTGCCCTTCCTCCTCTCCCACGCCCTCCCTCTTTTCCCACCCTTGCCTGCTTTGTCACCCTTGTCCCCAGGTAACCACTAAACTATTGGTTGTGTCCATGTTTTTTGTTGTCGTTGTTGCTTTCAGTTTTACATTCCACAAATGAGTGAAGTTATATGGTTCTTGGATATTTTTTTGTCTGGCTTATTTTGCTTAGCATGATGTTCTTGGAGTCCATCCATTTTGTTGCAAGTAGTAGTATTTCATCTTTTCTTATAGCTGAATATATTTCTTATATTTCATTGTGTATATGTACCACAGCTTCTTTATCCAGTCATCTATCGAAGGGCACTTTAGTTGCTTCCAAGTCTTGGTCACTGTGAACAGTGCTGCAATGAACATTGAGTGGGCTCTAAATTCTGTTCCACTGATCTATGTGTCAATCCTTATGATACTTCTACACTGCATTGATTACTGTAAGTTTATAGTAGGTCTTGAAATCTGGTACTGTAAGACCTCTAACTTTGCTCTTATTTGTGGAGGCTTTTAATTTTGATGAAGCTTGGTTTATCTTTTTTCTTTAATAGTTAGTGGTTTTCTTTTTTTTGAATTCTGAATAAGAAATCTTTGTCAATTCAAATTTATGAAAATTTCTCCAAAGTATCCATTTGGAAATTTTACAGTTTTAGCTTCTATATTTAGGTCTGTGCTTAATTTCAAGTTAATTTTTGTGTATGGTATGAAATACAGGTTACAGTTCATTTTCCTTCCATAAAAAAAACTAATTGTTATAGCACCATTTATTAAGAAGACTTTCTTTCCTCATTAAATTGACGTGATGCCTCAGTCTAACATCAACAAATTAAATGTATGTGAGGGTCTATTTCAAACTATCTCTTCAGTTCCAGTGATGTTTTATGTCTAATTGTTGTGTCAATACCATGCTGCCACTTTGCTAAAGCTTTATTTCATGCTATTTTTGAATTACTTTAGTGAGGTATGATTAACATATCAAAAAGCTGTACATATTTAATATACAGGTATAATGCAGTATTGTTAGCTGTAGGCAGTATGCTGTACAATAGTAGATCTCTAGAATTTATTTACCTCACATACTGAAACTTTGTACCCTTTAACCATCACCTCACCATTTCCTCCTTTCCCAAGCCCCTAGAAACCATCATTCTATCATTTGCTTCTGTGAATCTGACTATTTTAGATTACACATATAAATAAGATCATACAATATTTGTCTTTCTGTGTCCTCATGCTTATTTCATTTAGCATAGTGTCCTCTAATCCATCCATGTTCTCATACATGGCAGAATTGCCTTCTTTTTTAAGGCTAATATTCCATGGACTGTATATACCGCATCTTCTTTATACACTCATCCATATCTTGACCATAGTGAATAATGCTGCAATAAACATGGAAGTACAGATATTTCTTTGGGATCCTAATTTCAATTCCTTTGGACATATGAATATATGCCCAGAAGTTTGATTGCTGGATAATATGGCCATTCCATTTTTATTTTTTGAGGAACTTGCACACCATTTTCTATAATGGCTGTATCAATATACAATCCCACCAATAGTGCACAAGGTTCCCTTTTCTCCATATCTGCACCATCACTTATCACAAATTGAATGAATTAATATTGTTATTGACTTTGGATGACAAACACACAAAGCAATATACAGATGATATATTATAAAATTGTACACTTGAAACCTATATAATTTTACTAAACAATGCCACCCCAATAAATTAAATAAAAAATAAAACAGTGCTTTCTATTTTTAAAAATGCCAATACTGCCAAAAGCCATCTACAGATTCGATGCAATCCTTATCAAAATTCCAATGACATTTTTTTCACAGAAGACCCTGAATAGCGAAAGCAATATTAAGCAAGAAGAACAAAGATGGAGACATCATACTTCCTGATTTCAAATTATACTACAAAGCTATAGTACTCAAAACCAAATGGTACTGACATAAAACAGACATATATACCCATGTAACAGAATAGAAATCCCAGAAATAAATTCATGCATATATGATCAACTGATCTTTAACAAGGGGCTGAGAATACACAATAGAGAAGGGATAGTTTATTCACTGAACAATATTGGGAAAACTGAATATCCATATATGAAAGAATAAAATTGGACACTTATCTTATACCATACAAAAATCAACTCAAAATGGATTAATGACTTGAATGTAAGACTTGAAACCATAAGACTCCTAGAAGAAAACATAGGGGAAAATCTCCTTGTCATTAACCTTGGCAATGATTTTTTTGGACATGACACCAAAAGCAAAAATAAACAGAAGTGATATATGAAAATTAAAAAAAAAAAACTCCGCACAGCAAAAGAAACAATCAATAAAATGAAAAGTCAACTTACAGAATGAGAGAAAATATTTACAAACCATATATTTGATAACAGGTTAATATCCAAAAAACATAAGGAACTCATAAAACTAAATAGGTGAAAACCAAGAAAACCAACTAACACAATTTTAAAATGGGCAAAGGACTTGAATAGACATTTCTCCACAGAAGACATAAAATTGACCAACAAGCATATTTAAAGGTGCTCAGCATCCCTAATCATCATGGAAATACAAATTAAACCCATCTTGCACTCCTAGGGGACACCCATATGGGCTCCTGGGGCAGTATACATCTTGCAGATCTCTTCTCTGTAGTGCTCTGCCCCTCAAATTCCAGCAACTTCAAATATCAGTACCTCTGTATTCTGCCTTCTCATTCCATGAAAATGCCATGCTTTGCTTTGACTATAGCTCACTGCACAGCGAAAGGGAAAACTTTCTCCAGGCCAAGACTTGAAGCTTATCATGTGAGTTTACTTTGTCTTAGTTACCTAAGTCATATGCTTCCTGTTTTCTAATACCTAAAAACAGTTGCCTCATATATTTTGTACAGTTTTATGGTTGTTAACAGCAAGAAAGCTTACCTGCTATACAAAAATTGTGCTTATAGTACGAAGTGTATAACATATTAAAAATGTGGAGAAAATAAAGTTATCACAATACCACCACTCAGAAAAAAAGACTGTTGTATTTTGGGCTCTCTTCTTTTCAGCTATTTCCTTATATATCCGCTTACAAATATTTATGCAAAAGTGAGATCAGACTGCACGCACAGGGCTACATCCTGAGTTTTTCACTGATTAAAAAATCAGCACATGACAGTTAAGTTTTGAAAAGTATATCAATGTAAAAGATGAAAATAACAACTAATCTCATCTTCCCATCCAAGGATGACCACTGTGGGTGGCCAATTAGTGACTGAAACTTCATGTGTCTGGTTTATTCTTAGATAATCAAATTTAATAGTGTTCAGCCATTTTCCTGTCCCACAACACCAAGGGAATATAAAGCACTCCCCTGTGTGGTTTACAAGGTCTTCTCTCTAATCTGGTTCTATCTTTCTGTTTTACAGACAAAAACTGAAACCCAGAAAAGTTAGCTTCTTGCCCATGAGAACTGAGTTTATCACTCAAGTTTTCTATTCCTTGAAACATAGCTCTTATTGCTACATCCAGCTAGTTCCTCCTCTATAAACTGGACAATCCCCATTGTCACACATACACATACCCCACAGCCAATGCCCTAAATGACTTGAAGAGAGTTTAAGGAAGTCAAAGTCGGCCTGGAGTGGCAGAATAAAGGGCAACTTCTAGGGAACATGGAAGGTAATAGAGTAAGGCTGATTATTTGATTGGAGAGGAGGCCCTGTGGTCTTCCAGTGAGGAGAGAAGGTGGTTCATTTATTTAATTATTCATTTGTTCACTTATGGTGGGAGGGAAACAATTATTATTTTAAGAGCTAGCTGCAGTTTGAGTGTGTTGGCTCTAAAGAAAAGCTTAATTTTTATAAGAAAAAAAATCCTTGTTTATAAAATTATAGGGCCACATGGCCATATGAGGCAAACCCTGTGGGCAAAGTGGAAATGGAAGACATTAAATCAACAAGAATTAAGTTTCCTGGCATAATAAGGTAACAGGTGTTTTACCCTCTCCTGTAGTGAGCCAGGAAGAATGGAATTTGAAAACTAGAAAAGTATACCAATGTAAAAGATGAAAATAACAACTAATCTCATTTTCCCATCCAAGGATGACCACGGTGGGTGGCCAATTAGTGACTGAAACCTTAGAGAACCTTAGAGAGAAGAGGAAAAATTTAGGGAAGTAGCAGTCAAGATCATAAGGATGAAGGTGGCAATGGTACTATGATACGATATACACATTCCCAGGGGCTGCAAGAGAGTCAGGTTTCATATTTATTTCTAGTTTGCTGAGCTATAATTTCTCTGTTACCCAGTCTCCACCCTCAATACCAGGTTTCTTCTTCTTCTTCCTCTCCTTCTCCTTCTCTATATTTATTAAACACATACTACAGGCAGGCACTGTGCTTTTTAATGTGCACTGTCTCATTTAATCCTCACAAGCACTCCATAAAGTATGGGTTATCAATATTCTCACTTTTCAGAGGAGGAACCAAACACAGAGTGGTGAAATAACTTGATCAAAGCTATCTAGGAAGCAGTTCAGTTAGGACATGAGTCCAGGTCTGTGCTCTAACACAGAAATCTTCACACTTTTGTGATTTCCAATCCCATCAGGTAAACATCTTTTATCATCTATCTCCAGTATATGAATATTTATTTATAGCTCAAATACATGTACCACTGTACAATCCATATATTATAAATATATTGTATATCTATGTTATAAAACATATTTATGAGGGGTGGTCAAGAAATTTGAAGAACAGGGGAGTTATCAAAACAGTGGGAGTAGTAGTGCACACAGTTCATTTGTGTTACTTATTATTAGTGTATGTGCCAAATTTCAGCCTACTTGAGTGTATTTTTTCAGATATCACTGAAGAAGCATGTCAAATATGAAGGAAACCTCAAGTATAAATACAATTGAATTTCACACCATCATTAAGTTCCTCACAAACAAGGGAAAACATCCCAAACCATTTTGGAAGACATTTTAGTGGTTTATGAGGACTATTTGCCTGGGAAATACATGATCTGCAAGTGGCATGCATTTTCAAGCAAGGCAGAGAGTAAATTGAAGAAGACATCTGTCTGGAATGCCCTGCTAAGGCCACTTCCTCAGACATTGTCAAAAACGTTGAAAACTTGTAGTGAAAGATGCTAGATTGAATAAAACGCAGCTTGCAGAAATGGTTGGAGTATCACATACAATCATTTTGAATATTCCCATCAGCCTCTAAGGATGTCAAAAGTCAATGCAAGATGGGTAATAACAATGCCCATGCGCTTCAAAAACAGCAGTGTGTCAAGTACACAACAGTTTTTGGACCTCTGCAGAGACAATAAAGATGAAGTTTTAAACCGGATCGTCACTGGAGATGAAACTTGGGTTCATCATTATGAGCCTGAATCAAAGGAGTCCACACAGTGCCATGAAAAGGACACACCTCCCCCTAAGAAGCTCAAGGTGTCACAGTTGGCTGGAAGAATCATGGCTACTGTTTTGAGGGGGGATAAGAAGGATATCCTGCTGATCAATTATAGTCATTTCCTTTTCACGTCACTGCATGGACTCATTCTTTGACTCGGGCTCATAGTGATGAACTCATATGTGGAATATAAAACTGAAAGCAACGAAGAAACAAAAATCCATGGATACAGTCAATAGTTGAGTAGCTACCTGAGGGCAAGTGGGAAAGGGATGGGAGAGGAGCGAGTGGGTAGGAGAAGAGAAAGGGGGAGTCGAACATGAGGTGATGGAAAGAGAATTGACACTGGGTGGTGAACACATAATGTAACATATAGATGCACCGTAGAATTGCACACCAGGAACTTATGTCAATTCTTATTAATCAATGTCACCCCAATAAGTCTAACAATTAAAATGCAAATGTCCCCACACATATAAAAATATGCTCCTCACTCATAATAAAAACATTAAAACTTAAAAAAAAAGACTAAGGGTGTCACAACAACTGAAAACTACTATTCCAATCTGCTGAAACAGTTAAAATAATCTGTGAAGGAGAAAAGAGGAAAATGGACCAAAGGAGTGCTGCTTTTCCACAACATGCCTGTGCACAAAAGCAATATTGTGTTGGCTCCTCTTCATGACTGTGGCTTCTAGACATTAAGCCACTCTTCATACAGTACAGACCTGGCTCCATCTGATTATTATTTGTTACCAAATATGAAAAAACACCTGCAAGGGAAGAAATTTACAGGTGAAAAAGAGGTTAAAGGTACAATTTCAGAGCAAAAACAAAACATTTTTTGAGGGTATAAATAAACTTATGGAAAGATCTGAAAAGTGAATTAGGGTTATGGGTAACTATATTGAAAAGGAAAAATAATAAATAGTTTTCCCCTTTTTCTCCTTAATTTAGTGAATTTCTTGACAACCCCTCATGAATCTAGAATTTTACAAAGGATTATATAAATATGAGCTAATACCTGTAAATATTGTATACATCCTGATGGCTTTACTCCACAATTTGCTAATTTCTCAAGGAGTAATATACACTTGATGCAAAGGTCATCATTTAAAATAGTGATGAAATAACGCATTTCATAGTGTCTTGATAATTTCAACTTTTTGCTAATTTTTTGTCACATATGATTACCTTGTCATGTAGCTTACAAAGGGTTTGTTCCCAAACTAGTTGAAGTGCCAGTAGTGCCATTTTCTTGTCTTTCATTTATGCTTGTATTGTTAGTGTTATCTTCAATTTGCTGTTTCTTTGCAGAAAACTTTTTCAAGTGCTTACCTACTTTGTGAAGGTGATTTAAGTTAAAGCTAGATGATGTCTTTTTTATTTTAGTCATTCTAGTGTGTATGATTCATTACCTTGTTGTGGTTTTGATTCATACTTCCCTCATACCTAATGATGTTAGCATCTTTTCATGTGCTTTTTGGCCACTTGTATATTATCTTTGGAGAAATGTCTACACAGATATTTAGTTAGGTCATTTGTCTTTTTTGAGTTGTAAAGTTGTTTTTATAATCTATATACAAGTCCCATGTCAGATATATGAGGTCTGTCTGGAAAAAATCCAGCCATTGTCAATATAATGCAAATGCTTTGCGCTACATCAATGTAACCTGGCAGCCAAGGAGAGTGGGTTAGAATGTACATGCGTGAACTATGACAACTTCACTTTACTAGTCAGTGGGAGTGCTAGATGCCATTGAGTGAAAATATGTACTGGGTATTCATTGCATTTAAAATGACTGAGTGAGTAGAACAATGAATCTGCATCAAATTTTGCATTAAGCTTGAACATTCCTCTCTGGAAACTATTCGGATGATTCATAAGGCTTTTGGGGATGATGCAATGAGTGCTGTACAAATAAAGATGTGGCACAAACATTTAAAAGATGGTCAAGAATCAGTTGAAAATGATCCATGTTCTGGAAGACGGTAGTGGAGGAGATGCTGGGAGAACTCTGTGAGGTCTCAAGGTGCCTACATTGAATAGGACTGAGCCATCATTGTCCTATGTAAAATATTTCCTATATCTTGTGTCTTCTTCAATAAATGCCTCTATTTTTCATATTACATGGCTAGATACTTTCCAGACAGACTCATACAAACAATTCTCACTAAGACCACTAATGATTTCCATGGCACTAAGTTCAAATGACATTTTTTAGTTCTGATCTATTTGCTCTTTCTTGCAGCTTTTGACATTCGACTACTCTTTTCCTAAAGTTTCCTTAGCCTTCATTGTGTGATATGACATCTCCTGGCTAACCTTCTACCTCCTGGAAGTTACTTATCAGTCTTCCTGTAGGCTCATCTTTTCAAAGTTTTGTCCCAGGCTCTGTCCTCTTCTTTCTCCCTAAGTGGTATTATATAAATCTTCCCAAGCTTTTTCAAATTTTGGTACACACAGAAAATGACAATGATTTTATAGCTAGTCAGAGCTGGAGGCCACTGACCTGAATGCTTTTGCTGCTCCAAGGACTAAGGATAATCAATTACACTTAACACATGTATGAGGGCTGTCCAGAAAAGAATCCAGTCACAAATGCCTCTATTTTTCATATTACATTACTGGATACTTTCTGCCATCATATATTTTTCAAATATTTTCTTTCATTCTGTGTGTTGGAGAGAATGAGGAAATTGGATTCCTCATACGTTGCTGATGGGATTGTAAAATGGTTCAGCTATTTTGGAAAACAGTTCAACAGTTAATAAAAAAGCTAAACGTGTTTTGCATATGATACAGCAATCCCACTACTAGATATTTACCCAAGAAAAATGAAAACATACATCTACATATAAACTTGTACACAAATGTTCATAACACTGTTACATATGATGGCCAAACAATGTAAACAACCCAAATGTCCATCAACAAATAAGTGGATAAAAAATGTAATCTATTCATGCAATCTAATATTATTTGGGTATAAAAATTAATGAAGTACAGATACATGCTACAATGTTAATGAACCTTGAAAACATTATGCTAAGTGAAAGAAGCCAGACACAAAAGGTCATATATTATATAAGTCTGTTTATATGAAATACCCCAAATAGGAAAATTCATAGATAGAAAGTAATTAAGTAGTTGCCTACAGTTGAGGAGGCAGTTGAAGAGAAATGAAGAATGACTGTGAATGGGCATGAGGTCTCTATTTGAGGTGATGAAAATATTCTGGAATTAGATAATGGTGATGGTAGCACTATTTACCATGTGCTGCCAACATATAGGAGTGTGGTTATTCTCTGAGCATACTTTTTACTGCTCTGCCACTATGGCTTTGATCTTGCTATTCCATCCATTTGAACTTCCCTTTTCATCTACCTCAACTAAACTCACACTCAGCACTCAAGGCCCAGCTTCAAGGTCAGCTACTTTATGCTTCCTTTACTAATTTCCTTGGGAAGGTTTAATAGCACCTTTTGCTATGGTTCCCCTTTGTTTACCCCTCAATCTAGTACCATACCCAGAGTCGTGATATTTTGTGGTCTGCCTGTCTCCATTTCTAGACTGTGAGTGTTTGATGGCAAGGACTAGGTCTTATTCTCTTTGGCATCTCCTCAAGTACCAAACATGTTTCCCAAGTGGGTTTCCAGAATGTATTGTGGATATGTAAGAGGACTTGATGGCATAAGCCCCATTTCTTATACGAAAGGCAGTCCAAGTAGGTAGGGGGATATGGCAGTTATGGCATGGTGATATCAGGTTTACTTCATGTTTGTTTATAGAAGTGAAGCATCTGTGTACAGGGTTCATTGTCATCGGCAGTGAGTATGAAGAGCCCTCCCTAAAGATTGAATACAGAGCAGGGATCATTGAGAATCTTGAAGAAGTAGAGTCCTCAGAAAAGAGATCTTTCCTTCCTCAGAGAATCTCCTGTTTTTCTCATGTGGTTTACAGAGTTAACGTGGTAGGGGATTGGCTGCTCATAGCTCATACATCAAAGCAAGTGGGCAACTGCAGGAGTATGCTACCATGTTCCACCAGATAGTTAGAAATTTGAAATGGCCCTTCACATATGTCTTCACTTGGTATGCCTGGAATGAGCTTGAACATATGTATGGGCAAGGAAATCTTTGTGTGTGTGTGTGTGTGGTTCCCTGGCTAGGGATCGAATCCAGGCCATGGCGTTGAGAGTGCTGATGCCTAGCCACTACACCACCAGGGAACCCCCAGGGCCTGGAAATCTTGACCTGAAGGTTATGGAGTTAGAGAGTAGTAAAACTCAGAGAAAACTAAAGTAAGAGCAAGAGCAAGAGTGAGAGAGAGAGAGAGAGAGACTACTATAACATTATAGTGTAACATTTACTTAAATAAGACCAGTACCTCCAATTTTTCAGTCTTGGGGACCTGATTTACAGTTTGGCACGAATTCTGACTCCTCCAAGAGATTCCCACCTCTACCCAAGGTTGCAGTGAGGAACTGTCAAGCCTTCTGCCTAACTCCCAAGACATGGCAGCATGACTTGTTCACATGCTCTGAATAAGTCAGGATCTCGGTTTTTCATCTGTAAAATGTGGGATTTTGCCTGGCTGGTTTCTCAGTGTTTGTTCTGCCCTGCTTCCATTAGCAATAGCTAGAACTGAAACAAAACCTGTGGCCTTTTCCTCTGAGGAGGCTCTGGTCTTGGCAACCACATGGAAATGAGCATTGGCAGGTTTCCAAGGACAGATCAGGACTTCCATACTTGACAAGACCAGGGGGTCAATTAACAATAGGTTAATCACCGTCTAAGGTACCCACTCTACTCGTTTACTGAGTAATTATTTGATGAGGACAATTAAAAGCTTTTGGATGGATTTTTAATCCCTGTGAGGCACCCATGATGTGAAGTTAAAATTAATTGACAATGTACAATTAACAAGGTAACAGGTGATAAATGCCAGTGAACTTACAAGGAGAATAAAGCCCACCCCCAGTCCCCTTGGTTCCATATATAGAGAAAGCATTTTGAGAAAGTCACAACTGGGGATAGAGGGATGCCAAAAGAGAAAACACACTTTGTAAACCTAACTGTGACTGTTGCAGCTTTAGAAAACCCAAACCTTTGTCATCTTTGTGGCATTATGAGAAATAGAGCATCCAGGCCAAGGAACTATCAGGAGTAGCTTTTGTGTTAGAAGCAATCAGACTCCTCTAGTCACTATCTCTCAGAGAGGTCCAGGAGCCAATCTGGGGCCAGTGCCATGGGTATTTGGGGAGAATCCTAAAGGTAGGTATCAACATGGTTGGAGATGCCCATCTGAGCTCTTCAATGAAGAAAATCATTCATACAATCCATTGGGCAGACACCCTGCATGTCAAAGATGTGTACATCCTAAACTCCCAAGGTTCTTCAACCATGAGAGTGCTGGAGTGCACATTTTTGAGTGTCCTTCTCTGCAAATGAAGGCTAGGGAAGGAAATGGCCTGTACTGTGGCTCAGTGGGAAAAAAATGAGGTTTTGCCTCTCTGAGCCCACCTCATTTTATTGGTAAAACGGCTGTGATAATAAACCCTAGCTCACAATTTTTGGAACCAAGCCAGCCCAAGTTCAGGGAGAACCAAGAACCTACTCAGGAAGGCAAAGCAAGGAGACATCTGAGAGGGCATTAGTCCTGAAGCTCAGGATGTCCATGGCTTAGATTTTTCACTCTTCCTCAGGTCTCCACTGCAAGTAAACTGTTCTGTTGATGGCACTAAGTCTAATGGGTTTGCCTGCCCTGCAGTCTGAAAGCATTGCATGTGTGAACAGCAGTTGCCAAGTCAAGATTTAGGGGTAGAGTAGCTTAGGAGGCTTTCCATAGAAAGGCCATTAACCAGGCAAACCATGGAGCTATTCAACTGGGGAGAGCCAACTTGCATTTTGCCAAGAACCACACATCTGTGCCTTAGTCTTTCATGACCTAACAGCTCCAAACCTCTGCCTGAAGCCAGATGATTACACATCTTCTTCAGGCTAAATCTTAGGTAGGGGTTCTATACTGCCTAAGGCATTTATCCTTTATAGCAATTTACTGCCAGATATTAATAAAGTAGTTTCAGTATTTCCAAAATGAAACAGCTTAGTTTGACAAATTCTTGATGGAGGAACATTAGATTTGAAGTGTACAACACACTATAAAATGCCTGTGAATCCCTTGGGTGTCTTGTTAAAATGCAAATTCTGACTCAAAGGGTCTGGGGCAGGCTTGAGATGCTGCTTTTCCAACAAACTCCCAAGAGATCCTGCTGTCAGTGGCCCCAGGCTACAGCTGTAATAGGAGAGATTGAACAAAATCCAAGTGAAACCCTAGATAGGCTAGGCCAAGGATGCTGCCTGGTGCCTGGTGGTAAATGCCCAGGTGAGAGTTTCATCCTTGAGCACCAGCTAAATAATTGTCATGATAATGATCACAATCCTTGACTCAGAGTTGGGAATATATAGCACCTCTCTTCCCCCATGGAGTTCTGGACTGGAGAGACAGATACCTGTGTCAGGCAGGTGGAGATGGCAAAACCTGGATGAGAGGGTTTCCCTTAGCTGAGCCATCACTGTGGTCTTAACAGTCCTTTCTTCAATTCTGCAGATGAACCCACCCAAGCATTAGTATAGCTGGTCAATCCCCACTTTCTCTTGAGAGCTGGGTCCCTTTCTGCTTGGCATAGAGCATATCACACAAGCTTCATTGCATCCTGTAAGAAGACAGACCTCTAAAACAGAGAGGGAGAAGGAGGCTGATTGACAGAAAGGAATGTGCTCTATGCTACCTAACACATCCTTTCCAGAAATTTGCTGCCTAATATTAAAGAAAAAGTAATTTCAGGATTTCCAAAATGAACCAGCTTAGTTTGACAAATTTTTGATACAGGAACACTAGACTGGCATTATCTCTCTCTCTCTCTTTTTATTGTTAGACTTATTGGGGTGACATGGTTTAACAAGAATTACATAGGTTCCAGGTGCACAATTCTACAGTGCATCGTCTATGTATTGCATTATATGTTCACCACCCAGTGTAAGTTCTCTTTCCATCATCATATATTTGACTCCCCTTCCCTCCTCTCTCACCCTCTTTCTCTTCTCTTACCACATCCCCCTTGCCCTCAGGCAACCACTAAACTATAGACTGTGTCCACGAGTTTTCTTTTTTTCATTGTTGCTTTCAGTTTTATATTCCACATGTGAGTGAAGTCATATGGTTCTTGGCTTTTTTCTGGCTTATGTCACTTAGCATGATGTTCTTGAGGTCCATCCGTTTTGTTGCAAATGGCAATATTTCATCTTTTCTTATAGCTGAGTAATATTCCATTGTGTATATGTACTATAGCTTCTTTATCCAGTCATCTGTCGCAGGGCACTTTGGTTGTTTCCATGTTTTGGCCATTGTGAACAGTGCTGCAATGAACATTGGGGTACATAAGTCTTTGCGGAGAAAGGTTTTCAAGTTTTTTGGGTAGATCCCCAGAAGGGGGATTTCTGGGTCACATGGTAACTCTATTCCCAGTTCTCTGAGAAACTTCCACACTATCTTCCATACCAGTTGTACCAATTTACATTCCCACCAGAAGTATGTGAGTGTTCCTTTTCCTTCACAGTCTCTCAAGCACTTGTTATTCCTTATTTTGTTGATAATAGCCATTCTAACAAGTGTGAGGTAATATCTCATTTTGGTTTTGATCTGCATTTCCCAAATAGCTAATAAGGTTGAGTATTTTTTCATATGTCTGTTAGCCATTTGTATATATCTTTGTAGAAGTGTCTATTCAGGTCCTCTGCCCACTTTTTAATTGGGTTTTTTGTTTCTTTGTTGTTGAGTTGTACTATTTCTTTGTATATTTTATATTAGACCCTTATCAGATGTGTTGTTTGCAAATATTTTCTTCCATTCAGTTGGCTGTCTCTTTGCTTTGTTGATGGTTTCTTTTGCTGTACAGAAACTTTTAAATTTGATATAGTCTCATTCATTTATTTTTGCTTTTTACTTCTCTTGCCTTTGAGGTCAGATTCATAAAGTCCTTCCTAAACCCAAGGCCTATAAGTTTAGTATCAGTGTTTTATTCTATATAGCTTATTGTTTTGGGTCTTATGTGGAGGTCTTTAATCCATTTTGAATTAATTTTAGTATATGATGACAATTCACAGCTCAGACTCATTGTTTTGCATATGTTTTTCCAGTTTTCCCAGCACCATCTACTGAAGAGACTTTCTTTTTCCCATTGCACATTTTTCACTCCTTTATCAAAAATTATTTGTTCATATATTTGGGGATTTGTTTCTGGGTTTTTTTATTCTGTTCCATTGGTCTGTGTTTTGATTGTTGATGCTTTATAGTATAAATTGAAATTAAGGAGTATGATTCCACCAGTCTCATTCTTTTTATGTAGTATTGCTTTGGCAATTCGAGGTCTTTTGTGGTTTCATACAAATCTGATATTTTTTTAATCTATTTTGTGAAAGTAAGTTTGTGGGATTGTGATGATAATTGCTTTATATCTGTATATTGCTTTGAGTAATAAGGTCATTTTAACAGTTAATTCTTCCTATCCATGAACGTGAAATACCTTTCCATTTCTTTGTGTTGCATTCAATTTCTTTCAAAAGTATCTTATAGTTTTCCCTGTATAAGTCCATCACATTCTTTGTTAAGTTAATTCACAGGTATTTAATGCTTTTTTGTTGTGATCGCAAAAGGTACTGATTCTCTCATTTCTTTTTCTGAACATTCATTGTTTGTATATAGAAATGAAATTGATTTTTTGTACATTGATTTTGTATCCTACAGCCTCACTGTATTCATCTATTGTTTCTAATAGTTTACCAGTGGAATCTTTGGAATTTTCTATATGAAGGACTATGTCATCTGCAAATAGTGATAATTTGACCTCTTCTCTCCCAATTTGGATACCTTTTTTTACTTTCTCTTGCCTGATTGCTCTGGCTGGAACTTCCAGTACTATATTGAATAGCAGTAGTGACAGGGGGCATCCCTGTCTTGTTCCTCATTTTAGAGGAATGGGCTTCAGCTTTTCCCCATTCATTACAATAACACTGAGGGTTTGTCATATATGGCCTTTATTATGTTGAGGTACTTTCCTTCTATACCCATTTTATTCAGTATTTTGATCATAAATGGATGTTGTATCTTGTCAAATGCTTTTTCTGCATCAACTGATATGATGATATACTTTTAAAATTTTTGTTTATGTGGTGTATCATATTGTTTGATTTATGTATGTTGAACCATCCTTGTGTTTGTGGGATGAATCCCACTTGATCGTGGTGTGTAATCATTTTGAAGCATTATTGTATTCTATTTGCTAATATTTTGTTTAGGATTTTTGCATCTGTGTTGATTAGAGATATTGCTCTATAGTTTTCTTTTTTTGTGTGTTGTCTTTACTAGGCTTTTGTATTAGGGTTATGTTGGCCTTATAGAAAGAGTTGGGAAGTATTGCCTCATCTTCAGTTTTTTGGAAGTGTCTGGGGAGGATAGGTGTTAATTCCTCTTTGAATGCTTGGTGAAATTCCTTAGTGAGACCATATGTTTCAGGGCTTTTGCCTTTGGGAAGGGTTTGGATGATTGTTTCAATTTCTTTATGTTTGATTGGTCTATTTAGATTGTCCAGTTTTTCTTGGTTCAGTCTAGGTAGACTATATGTTTCTAGAAACTTGTCCATTTCTTCTAGGTTGTTAAATTTAGTGGCATAAAGCCCTTCCTAATATTTTCTTATAATCTTTTGTATTTCTGTGCTATCAGTCATAATTTCTACCCTTTCATTTCTAATTTTGGATATTTGTGTTCTTCTCTTTCATCCTCTGGTTCATCTAGCCAGTGGTTTGCCAATTTTGTTGATTTTTTTCAAAGAACCAGCTCTTTTTTGCATTAATATTTTCTATTGTCTTCCTGTGTTTTATTTCATTTAGCTCTGCTCTAATTTTTATTATTTCTTTCCTTCTGCTGACTTTGGGTATTTTCTGTTCTTCTTTTTCTAGTTCTTTAAGATGGGATGTTAGATGTTAACTTGTGATTTTTTCTTGTTTCTTAAGATAGGCCTGTAATGATATAAATTCCCCTCTTCTTACTGCTTTGCTGCATCCCAATAATTTGGATAAGTTGTATTTTCATTGCCATTAGTTTGTATATATTTTTTAATCTCTTCTTTTATTTATACTTTGATCCAGTCATTTTTTAATAAGATGTTATTTAGTCTTCCTGTATATGTGATGTTTCTTCTGCTTTCCTTTTGCAGTTGCTCTCCAATTTCTAAGCTTTGTGGTCTGAGAATACAGGTGGTATGATTTCAATCATAGATTTGCATTTTATTAAACCCTCCACCCTAGGGGAGGAGAGGGAAAAGCTGAGGAAAATGGCCATGAGTGTCATCTCTGAAGTTCCTCAACTAATTATCATAAAGTCAAGAAGCTGGTGGTTTCTGGTCACCCCCATTAAACATAAATGCATCCTGCATGCTAGACACCATCTAGGGGGCTTGAGAAGCAGCAGCCTTCTTCTTGCCCTCCTGGATCTTCCCTTATCCCTCTGCAGTCTATTACAGTGGCCAGAGTGGCCTTTGTAATCATCATCAGATCATATCATGCCTCTCTTCAAAACTGTCCAGTGGTTTCTAATCACTTGGGGAGTGAAGTTTGAATTTCTCAGAGAGGATTCCCATACCTGACAAAACTATCTTATAAAACTGAATAATTAATTGTCACATTCCCAGGTTAAAAAAAGAAAAATCAGATAGAATTTGTCTTTAGTAGACCCACCCTATAAGAAATGTTAAAGGGAATCCTTCAGGTTGAAATGAAAAGACACTAAATGGTTACTCAAAGCCATATGATGAAATTAAAGAAGACTTTTTAAAAGGTAACTACAAAGCTGTATATATAAAGCATGAAGTTTTTTAGATTTGATTTGCGACTGGTCTTTTTTCCCTATAGAATTTAAAATACAAATACATAAAACATTTTAAATAAATCTATATTAATGGACATAAAATGTATAAAGATATAATTTGTAATAATATCAGTATAAAAGGGGCATGGACCTATATAGGAGCAGAGATGCTATTGAAGTTAAATTGCTATCAATTTCAACTGGATTGCTATAAACTTAAAATATTAATTGTAATCACTAACAAAATGATTTTTAAATATATAGAAAAGAGGAAATGAATAGAGAATCATAATAGTATACTAGAAGAAGATCAACAGTTTTGGAGGAATTGAAAGAATAGTAATGAAGGAATTAAAAAACAAAAAAGAAATAGGACATTTGTCTTTCTCTTGACTTGTTTCAGTTAGCATAATACCCTCTAAGTCCCTCCATGCTGTCTTAAATGGTAAGACTTCATTCTTTTTTATGGCTGAGTAATGTTCTGTTGTATATATGTACAACCTCTTTATCCAATTGTCTATTGATGGACACTTAGGTTGCTTCCATACCTTAGCTACTGTATATGAAATCCTTTCCCCTTGCTATAGCCTTTGTTTTAATGTCTATTTGGTCGGGTATAAGTATTGCTATCCCAACTTTTATTTTTCATTCACATGAATTATTTTTTCCATCCCTTTACTTTCAGTCTATGTGTGTCTTCTGATCTGAAATGGGTGTCTTGTAGACAGAGTGTGTATGGATCTTGTTTTCTTATCCATTCAGCTACCCTATGTCTTTTTATTGGAACATTTAATCCATACATTTAAAGTAATTTTTGATAGGTATGTACTTATTGCCATTTTAATTTTTCATATAATTTATGTTTATCTTCTTAAAGAAGTCCCTTTAACATTTCTTGTAATACTGGTTTGGTGGAGATGATCTCCTTTTGCATTTTCTTGTCTGATAAGCTCTTTATGTTTCTAATTCTAAATGGAAGACTTGCTACTTACAGTAATCTTTGGTTGTGGGTTCTTGCTTTTCATCATTTTGAATATGAGGGCTGTCCAGAAAGTATCCAGCCATGTAATGTGAAAAGTAGAGGTATTTATGGCTGGAGTTTTTCTGGAAAGCCCTTGAAAGTCAAGACAATGCCTTTTGGCCTGCAATGTTTGTGTTGAGAAATTGGCTGACAGTCTTATGGGAGCTCCCTTGTGGGTTACTAACTGCTTTCCTCTTGCTGCTTTTAAGATTCCCTCTTTGTCTTTAACATTTGGCATTTTAATTACGATGTGTTTTGGTGTGGGCCTCTTTTGGTTCATCTTGTTTGGAACTCTCTGTGCTTCTTGGACTTGTATGTCTATTTCCTTCATGAAGTTAGGGAAGTCTTCATTCATTATTTCTTCAAATAGGTTTTCCATCCCTTGCTTTCTTTCGTCTCCTTCTGGTATTTCTATGATGAGAATGGTGTTATGTTTGATGTTGTCACAGAGGCCCCTTTAAACTACCCTCATTATTTTATTTTTTTTTTCTTTTTGCTGTTCTGATTGGGTGTTTTCTGCTACTTTGTTTTCCAGATCAGTGCTCTGCTTAATCTAATCTGCTGTTGATTTTATCTTATGTATTCTACTTTTCTGTATTGTATTCTTTATTTCTGACTGGTTTTTTTTTTTTTTTATGATTTGTATCTGTTGGTGTAAGTTCTCACAGACTTTATCTATTCTTCCACTAAGTTCCTTGAGCATCCTTATAACAAGTGTTTTGAACTCTGTATCTGGTAGATTGTTTTCCTTCATTTTATTTATTATTTTTTTTTGGAGTTTTGTCCTGTTCTTTCATTTGGAACGTGTTTCTATCTTTCCTCATTTTTTACTGCCTCCCCATGTTTGTTTCGACATATTAGGTGTATCTACTACATCTCTCAGTCTTGGCAGCTGTCGCATGGGGCCCAGTGGTGTAGACTCCCTGGTCACCTGGGTTGGGTGTTCCAACGGTATCCCTTGTGTGTGTGTGTGTGTGTGTGTGTGTGTGTGTGTTGTGTTGTGTTTTCCCTCCTGCTGTAGTTCAGCTTTGTTTGCTCTTGGCAAGTCAGTGGGTAGTATTGACCTTCAGGCTGACTGACTATGAAGACTGGCCATGACTACAGTTGGGTAAGTTGTTGTGTGGCAGCTGACCCCACAGTGTGGGATTCACTGCAGCAGAGTTCTAGTGCCTACTGAATCCACCCTTTGGGTATGTTATTTGTGGAGCTAATTGGGTGATATTCTGGTGTGATCTTAATCTGGTCACTAGGTGTGTTGGTTCTGAGGCCTCTTGGTTGGGCCTCTGGTGCAGGCCAAGGTCAGCTACTGCCTGTGCCATGCCTGAGGCCATTTGGTATGAGTTACTAAGTGATCTGAATATGGTGGCCAGTCACTTGTGCTGGGCTTGGAGGTGCCTGGAAGAGGCTAAGCTGCAAACCAAGACTGGCTGGCCCTAGTGCTAGGGGTGCTTAGCAAGAGGTACAGAGCATGCTGAAGCCAGCTGTTGCTTGTTTGGGGTTTGTGACCTATAAGAGATTTTAGGAAAGTCCACAGCACAGGAAGAGGCTAGCCACTTGTGAGTAAATAAAAGCCACTGAAAGAGGGTCAGGCTTGTGGGTCAGTTCGGTGGGGCAGGTTCTTAGGGAATCACTAAGGTGGGCAACTCTGATGGAGACTCAGATTTGGCTCCTACTTGTGCCTTCAGGCTGTGTTGGGGGAAGGCTCAATAAAGGAAAAATTGCTCCTGCTTGTTGGCTGTGTGGGGGAAGGGCTCAACAAAGGAACAATGATGACTGTCAGCACTTTAGTCTGAGAGATAGCTGCCCCTCCAGCTCTTGCTTTGAAGGTAGACAACTTAGTTCCTCCCTGCATATCCCTGACACTTTCCAAGCTGCTGTCCCAGCACTAGAACTCAGAGCAAACGAGTCCATCAGTGAATAAGTTCATACATGGGCCCCTTAAGGGGAATGTCTAGAACTCCAGCAACCCTCTGTCTCACCCAGATGGAATTCCTGCTGATTTTCACAGCCAGATATTGTTGGGACTCCTTTTCCCAGCACTGTTGATTAAGGTTTGGAAGCCTGGTGTTGGGCTGGGACCCCTTACTCCTGAAGGGGTACCTCCACAGCTGAGATAGCCCTCCCAATTCTAAACTGCCACATGTGAGTGTGGGATCAGCCAATCTCTTATCTCTGCCCCACCTATCAGTCTTGATGTGGCATCTTCTTTATATTCTTACTTAAAAGGGTTTTGTTCAACTAATCTTCTGGTGGTTCTTAAGCACCATTGTTCTATAATTTAGTTGTAATTTTGATGTGGTCATGGGAGGAGGCAAGCATAGGCTTTACCTACTCCACCATCTTGACTGGAGGTCATTTGGTTGTTTTTATTATTATTGAGTTTTGGGACTTCTTTTATATATTGTGGATTCAAGACATTTATCAAACATGTAATGTGCAAATAGTTTCCCCAAATCTATGGTGTGTCTTTTCATTCTCTTATTCGTGTCCTTTGAAAAGCAGAAATTCTAAATTTTGATGAACTTCAATCCATTAAATTTTCTTTTATGGTTCTTGCTTTTTATGTCCTAAGAAATATTTGTCTAACCCAAAGTTTCAGAGATTTTCACTTATGTTTCTGATATAAATTTTATAGCTCTTATTTCTACATTTGAGTCTATGACACAAAGCAAGTTAATTTTATATATGTTGTGAGATAATGATCAAGGCTAATTTTTTTAAATGTTCAATTCTTTGAGTATCTTTAGCTGAAAACACTATCTTTTCATTGTTGAATTTACTTTATAGCTATGTCAATAATTTCTTGACCTTATTTTTTGTGACCCTGATGTGATACAATTATAACTTCTAGATATTTATGCATATAATTCGTCTATTTTTACGTATGTGTATAATATTTCTATCAAAATATTTTTATTTAGATTATCCAGTTCTTCTTGGTTCAGTCTTGGTAGGCTATAAGTTTTTGGAAACTTGTCCATTTCTTCTAGATTGTTAAATTTTATTTCCTTATTTCCTTATTTATTTTCTGTTTGGATGATCTGTCTATGGCTGTTAGCGGGGTGTTTAAGTCCCCCACTATTTGCAGATGACATGATACTTTATATAAAAAATTCCAAAGACTCCACCAGGAAACTATTAGAAACAATTAATGAGTATAGTAAAGTTGCAGGATACAAAATCAATGTACAAAAATCAACAGCATTCCTTTATACAAACAACGAATCCACAGCAAAAGAAATGAGGGAGTCAATTCCTTTTGCTATCACAACAAAAAGAATGAAAT
>PVJL010014087.1:0-29475 GCA_004026885.1 Lyroderma lyra | reverse complement strand
AGATAGATGATGTGACAATAAGGTTTTGTAAGCTGATGGGAATGACCTTGTAGAGAGAACAGGAGAGAAAGGAGGCATTTGCAAGGTCTGTGCCCTTGTGAGTTGAGAGGGCTGGCAATCATTATGCAGGTGGAGGGGAGGCAGTTTGCTCACCATGCAGGAAAGAAGGCAGGGTGTGAGAACGGAGATCACAGGCACTGGGCATGGTGCTGGTGGGAGTCTGATTGCATGTTTTCTCAGTGAAGTAGGAAGCAAGGTCAGCCCTGAATGAGACTGGAATGCTGTGTGCTTTGCAGATCTGTGGTGCTTAGCCTGTGTGTAAAGCAGAAATCTATCACAGGGAAGGGTAGGCACTGCCTCTGCTTTTAAAAAAACAAGCACACCCTTGGACTCTAGTCCTTGAGTTTCTGACTCCTTTGGTCTGAGATGAAACCTGGTTTCTGTAATTTTAAAGCCTTAGAGGTTATTCTCATGTATGATCTCTTTGAAAGCCACCAGCAGTTTATCTCATTTAGTCCTTGTATTAATAGTAGCCACTGAGGTAGCTGTCGTCCTATTTTACTGTGAGCCAAGGTCAAATGTCTAGGACGAGATGGAGCCTAGTTTGAAGACTGATATAAGTTTCCACATCCTGGATTATCCCCATACTTTGTCTGTTAACACTGCTGGTTAATGCCTGATCTTGTCTGAGCTTCCCCATTTAGATTTGAATGTGACCACAAATAAAAATGTAGGGAAAAAAGCTTAACTTGCTGGTTATGAAAGAAATGCAAATTGGAACAATATTAAGGTAATGTTTTCCTTCCTAAGTTAGTAAAAGTAAACTTAAAAGTGACAGGGGTCTGTGCTGGTACAGCAGTGGTCAGCAGAAAGCCTCATTCATTGTAGCGTATAGCACAAACTGGGGCAGTACTTTTGAAAGACACCGTAATAGCTATCAAGAGATAAAAATTTTCATACTTTTGAGCTGATGATCTCATTTCTGGGAAATTATCCCAACAAAAGGATTCAGGAGCGTAAAAATACTGTATATGCAAAGATTTCTCAGCAGCTTTATTGAAGCTGTAACTAGCAATCTTAATGCCGAACTGAAGAGAAATTGATTACTTAAGTTACATCACTCTCGTGGAATATTATCCAGACTATGTGAATATTAATTAAGAATATTATGGAGCAGCATAACAGTGCTTACAAATAAAAATTAAAAATATACAAAATTACATAGACACTGTATATATGACTGTGTAAAAACTACATTTGGTAAGAAGGGGAGGAAAGTGCTATAAAGAAAAGTAATTGTTAGAGTAAGGCTGTGAAATTAAAGATGTCTTTTTAAAAACTGCTTTTCCTAATTAAAATAATTTTTCTGTATGATTATAGACACATATACTCATTGTAGAATTGTGGCATTAAAAATTATAAACAGCAAAGCAAAAAATTCATATACTCGCACAGTTCAGAAACCACCAGTGTGGATATTTTGTAATAAAGGCATGCCTTCTATCGATTGAGTTTCCTGACACTATTGGAAGTAAGTACCAGTTAAGAACTGAAATTTGCTTTGCTTGAATGACACCACTGGTGATAAGGAGAAAGCAACTCTGAAATGAAACTGCTGCTGTGAACTCATACCTGCCTTTGTTTCAGTATATGGCTGCTGTCTTAGTAAGTTTACGTTTGTGATCTATGTTACAGACAAATCTGTACAGTCAAGGCCAGATATGACAAAGGGGCTGGCCCTATGACTTCAGATAGGAATCATTTCTATGCTTTTGGTTGATGTTAGTAGTTTTGGTCAACTGTTATTTTTAACTCTAAATAACAAAATGGAGAACACCCTTAAATTCTCCTTTACTAATTGAAATTATTATTTTCATGTGATATTCTTGATAAGGTTTCCCAGAAATACAGTTATCATGTAATAGCAGAATAGAGTATATTATTTTTTGTTTGCACATGGTATTTTGTGTTATTTTGTTGTGGTGGCTGGCTTATTTTTCCTTTCGAATATATTTTTCCTTTTGAATATATTTTTCCTTCAGTAGTGATTTTTTAGACTTTTATCTCATAACCAGCCTTTTCATTCATTTTAGATAAATAAAGTGATACTGTTTTTCAGATGAACATGTATTTTCCAGTAGGTTGTATACTACAGTATTATAAATAGTTCTAGGAACTGAAGTCAGTAATTCCTAGTTTTCTCTTTATTTTTACCTTGCTGAAGGTAATTGACTGAAGCCTAGGAGTTGGTTCTCAGATTTCCTTCTCTGACCCTCTCTGAGCTTTGTGAAAATCTGACACATATTTCTGCATTTTAGGGGCCTCCTTTGTAGTGGCTGCAAGAGGTCACCACTCCCTGGCTAAGATTGAATGACTGAGCATTCCTATTCTTAGACCTTTCCTTATCAGATGGATTATATTTTAAATTATTTGGTGTAAGAAACAGACTTCTTCAGATTTCTCTCAGAGGTGGGAGTTTATGGCAGGGATATGAGGAACATAAGCTGCTCTTGGTCCCAAGACTCCACCTCTGGGCGTTCATTTGTCTCACAAGAGTCACAGCACTGCGTGTACTTGACATACCTCCCTGTGTCCGTGTTTTTTTTTTTCGTTTTTTTTTTTTTTTTTCTTTTCTTCCCCTGTCATTTATCCAGGGTCATCAAAGGTGCATTGCAGGCAAGTGGAGTAGATGAGGGGACAAACTATAGGAAATGAAATAGGAGATGAGGTCCTCATTCTAAGGATGATGGGATGTACCTGGGGGTTTGAGCCTTGCTGGAGTCAGTGCTCTCCTCTCTAGGGTCACTGTTTTGAAGAGCAGTACTCATGTAATTTATATTGATGACTTAAGGCTGAACCAGCTACTGCTAAGGTGGGTGGGGACGGAAGTGAGGAGTACAACATATGCTTGACTCTGCTTAGAATATTCTTGCAGGAAGATCCAAGGGAGCACTGGCAGTGCTGCCTGGGTGGCAGATTAAGGCAATGCAGGCTGATTGAGAGAGGAGGGACATTTGCTTTTTAATTTGTCTCATAGTGGTGTCTAAATCCTCATGATGTGTGTGTGTGTGTGTGTGTTTTTAGAAGCCTATTTATTAATATACCACATATGTGTGTATAAGATTTGAATTTTACAGAAGCTGTTGTGCCGGCGAAAACACAAGGGGACTTTAAACCAATTCCTCCTCTGAGATAATTTGAAAAATGTTTAGCGGCTGCTTGGCATTTGTATTTTTATGAAATCCAGGCATTGGTACTTAAGTGCTTTTGACAAGTGAAATGTGCTTTTGTTTTCCTAGGTAACACTTTATTTTTATATTTCAAATTGCAATCTTTTGCTCCTTTCTCCAGGCGACAGAAACAGACACCAAAATCAAAGTGTGTACCCGGGCCTATCATCTGCTTGTGGAAAAACTGGGCTTTAATCCACATGACGTCATCTTTGACCCTAACATCCTCACCATTGGTACTGGGATGGAAGAACACAACTTGTATGCTGTTAATTTTATCCATGCAACAAAAATCATTAAAGTAAGTGTGGGTAGTTTCTCTCTTCTCCCCAAGACATTGTTCAAATTTGCCACATGGCTCCACTGACTAGTTTGAACTGACGTATGTCTGTTATTGGCTGGGAATGTTGACATTCTTGTTCTTAGCTAATAAATTGGTTTTCTGAAATTTAAGGCCCTTTATTATTTTTCTTTTGTATGTTATTGTAAACTGAAGTAGAACACACTGGAGAATATATTAAGAATACCGAGTATAATAATTAATTACGAAGCATTTAATAACTCTCATTAGGTCCTGAATGGAATGTGGCTAGTACCCCCATTTCTGTTCCTGATTACACTTTTATCCTGTTTTGTTGCTTTTGTTTATAACTTTATCACTTACATATGTACAGTCAATCTCAATTATCCATGGATTCTGGATTTGCAAATTCCATCTACTTGCTAACATTTATCTGTGACCCCAAATCAGATAAATTTGAGTGGCCCGACCCTCATGTTCTCAGATGAAGTGAACAGGGACATGCTCTCCTTCTGGTTTCAGCTCTCCTTCTATAAACAAGTGCCCTTTTTATGATCTCTTTAATACTATACTTTCAGTTTTTGAGTTTTTTTGCAGTGACCCCCAAGCATAGGGCTGAAGTGCTGTCTGGTGCTTCTAAGAGCAAGAAGCTGTGATGTGCTTTGTGGAGAAAATGCATGTTAAATAAGCTTTGTTTATACACGAGTTGTAATGCTGTTGGCTGTGAGCTCAGTATGGTGAATCAACAATATATATTAAACAGATGTCTTTAAATGGAAACACACATAAAACAAGATTATATATTGATCATTTGATGAAAATTTTGTGACCAGAGGCTCACGGAAACCTAATTCTGTTTCCTTAGAAGCAATGGTTTTCAGTATTTCCTGATTCAGTGTTCATGGTGACTTTATAGAGAGAACATAATTACCACAAATAATGAGAATCAACTGTGTAAACAGTGTAGGTTAGTTTTGCCTGTTTCTGAGCTAAGAAATACAATTTAAGATTCTTAAGCCTTTTTTCCTTACCCGACTTCATTTTAAAGATTAATTGGTATTGTAGCTGTACTTCGTTTATTTTTTTTCATGTATACTGTTCCATCATGTAATTATTCCACAGCAACTGCTCTGCTGTGGTAGACCTTTGGTTTGTTCCAGTTTGAGACACCGTGAGCATTGCTGCTGTGAACATTCTTATCTATGTATCTTGGACACACGTGCAAGAGTGTCTGTAGCATACACCTGGAAGTAGAATTGCTGGGTCATAGTGGTAGGTAATGGAAGCTGTCTCCCTAAATGCTTGAGCTAGTTTTTATTTAGTTAGTAGTAAGTAAGAGTTCCTGTTGTTCCACATACATGCTAATGCTTGGTATTGTCTTAAGGTATGGTGGGAACCTTAAACTTGTTTTTTACTTTCCACTCATATATAAAGCTTAAGGTATCTCGTTGCTGTTTTGGGCAAAATAGGGAAATCTTTTCACTTTTTAAATTTTTGCCAGAGAACATTACCTGGAGCTAAAATAAGTGGTGGTCTTTCCAACTTGTCCTTCTCCTTCCGAGGAATGGAAGCCATTCGAGAAGCAATGCATGGGGTTTTCCTTTACCATGCAATCAAGGTATGGTAGAACACCTGTTCCCTTTGAAACTAGCTTTTATGTGGGGCAGGGGTTTGCAAACCTGCAGCCCAACTTTGGCCTGCCACCAGATTCCGTGACTAAAGCCTTATTGGAGTGACGGCAGCTACTCTCTTCTGTGTTGTTGGGGTCCTTTATGCTGCTGCAGCACAATGAGTGGTTGCGACAGAGACGATGGCCTAAATACTTTATGTCTGGTCTTTTACAGAAAATATATGCTGACTCCTGATTTAGAGTATCACTGGAAATGCTCATTTTTCTTTGTATTGCCCTTAGTGTGGTATGGACATGGGGATAGTTAATGCTGGAAACCTCCCTGTGTATGATGATATCCAAAAGGAACTGCTCCAGCTCTGTGAAGATCTCATCTGGAATAAAGACCCTGAGGCCACTGAGAAGCTCTTACGCTATGCTCAGGTAAAGAGAAGGCCTTCTGACGGGAGCTTTCCTACCTTTGAATTTATCACTCATGCACATTTATTAGACCTTTATTGTAAAATAGAAGCAGATATGTAACCATGTCTTTGGGTCATTGAAGATCTCTACAGGGAGTTCCAGAGGAGGTTTTTAGTGAGGGCAAGGAAGGAGAAATAGGCCCATATTTAGGTTGCTTCAGGATTCTGAATTTATGTTTCAATTTATTTTAAAATATAAAATTTTTTTCACACCAAAGTAACACATATTAATTCTAGAAAATAGATAAGTGAAAGAAGAAAATAAAAATCAGTCATAATCTTACTACCCGAAGTCAACCACTGTTGAGATTTTGTTACAACCTTCGGGTCATGGGTTCCCTCCACCAAAAAAAACAAAGGGGTGAATATGTACTCATAGGTGTGTCTACACAAATACACACCAGCACATTTTTTACAAAATTAGAACTATACTCTGTGCCTTTTTGATAACCTGTTTGTTTAGCAGTATACTGGGAACATTTTTCCATCTTATTAGGTATTTTTCTACCTCATAATTTAAATTGGCAATTTTGTGTGGCTGTGTTATTACCTGATTCCCAGTGTCATATTTCTCTGTTTATATTAGGATCTGCTCCATCTATGACAAGGTTCAGTTCAGGGCTTGAGGTCTGCATACACTTGCTTTATAGACATGAGAATAATTATAGTTAATCTAAAAATCAGTTACTTGTTTCCCATTTGTTATGTGTTGAGTGGTCCTAGGTATATTAAATGGGTGCTGCTTCCTAGAATTCAGTTTAAGGAAAGATGAGAGCTTTACCTCAAAAAACTTAATTTTTAATTTATTTTGGAAAGTGATGGCAAAGGAAGACATTTTCCTTGCAAAGCAGGGTGGGAAAGCAGTAGAGTGCTTTTATGTGTGTTACCACCTGTATTAATGTTTTCCATGTTAAAATCTGAATTTGACTCTAGAAGAACTGCTAACCTTTCCTCTTCCATCAAAGAGCACTAAAATGTTCTGGAAGAAGGATAGGACCATTTAGGATTAACTGCATCCTTAATTTACCAACCTGAAGGGTGGCCAGCCTTAGATTTCTGAAACTGCAGAGTAGATTGGAGTTTAGGCTCTGCTTGAGTATGTGATCCTCCTCTGAGTTCCTTAAAAACATTTCTCATTTCTCACAACAAAGCACAGAATGTCTCAGGTCTCAGTTGTTGCAAATATAATCAAATTCTGCTTCTCAGCTCATTACATAAAGAAACAGTCCCCGTGTTTCTTTTTCCATTTCCTTGACTGTTTCTGCTCATGTAGACAAAGTGCTTAGTCCTTTAATATTCTTTGAATATCAAGACATGGGTTTGAAACACTGTTTAGTTTTCATCTTAGTCCATCTTCCACTTAGGTGAGGACCCTCCATTAATAACTAAGACAGGGTTCTGTTGAAGGCCGAAAGGGCATCATAGCTTCCATAATTATGCAGTTATACTAGAACATTCTTAATTAACCCATGAGATGATGTGTTACTTCAACTTTCCTCCGTCATCCAGATAAGCCAGTGCTCCCATGTAGGAAGGATGGGGCTTTTTATCTGTAAGACTTCTCATTTAAGGTTGTTTTAGCTTTGTATTTTATGCTGGTCATTTCTTTTCAGTTTATGTTCACTTTTAGCATTTGTTTACAAGTTTTTGTTTCTGTATGTGGTGCTGAGCTGCTAAGAGCTTTTGTCCCTGGGGGCACAGCATAATCAAAGGAAATCTTAATAGTGATTGCAAAAGCTTAACAATCTGTCATATAAGAAATTGTTTCCTTCTTATGTAACCACGAGGACTTATTACGAGCCTTTGGCCCCTCTGTCAAGAAGGCTGTCTACATTCAAGGTGACTTCTGTTACCATTAATGGAATTAATGACAGAGCAGGTATACTTTAATAACTCCAGTATACACCGAGTGCAAGTGGAGCATGAAAAGCAGGAAGATCATGAAACAAATAGGGGCTGAGGAATTTTTTTTTCTTTTGAGAGAATGATTGTCTTTTCGTGTTATTAAATGATGAAATCTGCACTCCAGTTCCTGTTTGATACATTATTGAAAAGGGTGGAACGAGCTCTGTCTTCATTCTTCCTATACTCTCTAATCCCACTTCTGGGGAATAATGAGTTTATTGAAAAATAATTCTCCTAATTTGTTAGGGACTGACCTATGGTGAGTAAAGTAGTTTTGGTGTTTAAGGAGTGATGGTACCAGATAATTCACATGGAGTTTCTTTAGTAAGCAGTACCCTAATGGAGGTCAAGACATTTTGGGGCATGGACTAGAAGGATCTCTGCTCTGAATAGGATGGCTCTTGAATGACACTGGATTGTGAGAATATTCTTGATACTTTTCTGGAAGACAGTCATCTGTTCGCTGACCTGGCCTTGATCCTTCCATTGCCACTTCAAGTCTCTTTCTTTGGCTTTCTCTCGAGCAGTTCACTCCCCTTGATGCTTGTCCAGTTTGATATCAGAAACAAAACACAGATCATCATGAGAACGCAGAGAAGCAGAAGCTGCTTGAGAGCAATAGATATGATACAAGGAGTTGCCAGGTGGCCATGACAACTGATTGGTCAATTTGCTTGGTAACTTTCTGTGTGATGAGCTTCCAGTGTGTCTGTTGTCTGATCTAGCTCTGTGTGAAACTGCAGTGGCTTGTACTCTGATCATAGAGAACCTCATATTGAATGACTAGTTGGGAAGCAAGATAGGCTCCACATGCCATGCTGTACTTGTGAAATAGCTGCTTTGGATGGTGCCGTGCCACTGTGAGTGGATTTCCTGAAGCATTTCCATCATGTGAGGTCATGTTCATTCATAGCAGCTCCAGCACGTTAGTGACATCTCACCAGCTTCCACTGTGTCCTCATCTGCCACTGTTTGTAGTCACATTGACCTTCCCCAACCAGTATGTGCTGCACTCAGTATTTTTCTATGAACATACCAAATCCTTTGTACAAGAGTGTTTGCAACACTGCCCTGTTTTTACACATTACACTGCATCCCACAAGCAAGAATTTCCTGCCTGTGGCTGATGGAACAAATGGTGTTTATATGTATCAAGTGATGTGACTGTGTGCATTAGAAGGCCTTTCTTCTTTCTCTGTCTCTCCCTCACCCTTTTATCTCCCCTTTCTTTCTCCCCCACATCTTCCTTCCTTTCTTCAGTGCCAAACAGCTCTAGTTTTGTGTTTTTCCCCTTCAACAAAGGTTAGAATGTATGGCGTATGAATTTTGTATTTTTTTGTGATTTTTAGTTTTTTAATTGAGGTATAATTGACATATGATATGTTAGTTTCACATATACAACATAATGATTTGTTATTTGTATACATATGATGAAGTGATCACCACAGTAAGCTAGTTAACATCCAATCATTCATCACCACACATGGTTACAAATTTGTTTTTCTTGTGGTGAAATATTTTGAGATCTGTTCTCTCTTAGCTACTTTCTTTTCTTTTTTTTTCTTTTTTCTTTTTTTTTTTTTTTTTTGTATGTGGGTACTCCCTGGCTGGGAATCGAACCCAGGCCACAGCGTTGACAGCGCCAGCGCCAAAGCCTTAAGACGCTACACCACCAGGGAACTCCCTTAGCTACTTTCAAATATGCAATACGTATTAACTATAGTTGCCATGTTTTACATTACATCTCCAAAATTTATTTATTTCATAAATGGGAGTTTGTACCTTTTGACTCCTTTCACCCATTTCACCCACCTCCCACCTCCACTTCTTACAACCAGCGACCTGCTCTGTTAATTAATTTTTTTAATAAGATTCCACATATAAGTGAGATCATACAGTGATTATCTTTCTCTGTCTATCTTACTTCACTTCACATAATGCCCTCGAGGTCCATGCATATTGTCACAAATGGCAGGGTTTCTTTCTTTATGGCTGAGTAATATTTCATTGTATACATGTGTAACATCTTTATCCATTCATCCATAGATGGACACTTCCATGTCTTGGCTCTTGTGAATAATATTGCAGATAATTATTTTTTATTAACCATCCTGTTTATGTTTTTTGTAAGAGAAGCGTTAGTCTTTCCAAATGGGAGGAAGTCCTGTGTTATCATTACTTCAATTAACACCCCAGCCTTAATGGCATTTATATTAGTTCTTTTTTTTTTTTTCCTTCCTGTTATCACCACTGTATTCTAGGCCTTTATCATGGGCTAGTAAAACATTATCCTCCTTCTGGGATTCTCTTAAAAATACTATGAATGTAATTCTGCAGCTTTAGAACTTGGAATTGTGTTGCCCTTCCACCCCTGATCCCTCAATTGCCTGGAAAGTTAAACCAAACTTCGTAGCCTGGATTTCTATTACTCTGTGACTTGACCTCTACGGCCCTGCACAAACATTGCTCCAGAAAAATCCTGTTTTGTTTAGCATTAAATCTTTCAGCTAATACTGACTGAACTCTTGTTTTATGCTATGCATTTCACTGAATTTAGAAGATCGTATTAGTAAGGAGGATGTACCCCTACAGAGCCCAGTTTTGTGAGACCTGCAGAAATATGTAGAGACAGTTTTAATGCATTGTGGATAGGAGGTGGACAGGATGCTGTGAGAATGCTTAGGATGTACACTGAGTCCAAAGGTGGAGAGGGTCAAGTGAGACCTGCCAGCTGAATAGGCATTAGCCAGGCTGATGTTTCATGTTGGAGGGTGGCACTGGTGGTCCATGCCAGGCAACGCATATGTACATCTCTAGCTGAGGTCTGGCATTATGGTGGGTGCCAAATAAATATGCGTTAGATGAATGATTGTGAAGGACCAGAGGTGAAGAATGATGGAATATATAAGGAATTGGAATGTTGAGCTTGTAGAGAATGGCAGATGAAGCTAGAGGAGAAAGTCAGATGGGGGGCAGTGTGTGGCACAGAAAGGAGTCATGCAATACTGTGAGAGTAAGGGGGAACTTACAGTGAATTTCTTCACTTAGAGTGGCTTGACCAGATTTGCATGTTGGAAGAGTCCCTCTGGCTACTGTGCAGAAGATGCAGGGAGCTTAGATTGATTCTGGGCTGCAGAGACCAGTTAGTTGCTTGGACTATGAAAATGGAAGCTATTGAGGAGGTGTAGTCTTTAGGAGTAGGTGATTGAATGTGAGGAGTGAATGGATATTCAGAAATGATACTTAGATTACTGGTTTGGGCAACTGGTGCCACCAGTGAGATGGAGAAAAACAGATATGGTAATACTGCAGTTCACTTTGTTTACCATGATCTTTGCAGTTTTGTCCCTTTGCTAAATCTATCCGCTCTTCGAAGTCTCTCTTTGCCCCAATCTGTGTTGATTGCTCTCTCCTCAGTATTTCAGGTCTAGTGTGCATCATGTATTCTTTCAGCCCTTGGCATATGCTTTTCTTGGAGCTGATCTTTCTACTTCCCTTATGTAGTGATGAAGTCCTGGGCAGCATGGGCTGTGTCCTGCACCTCTTAGTGCCCACCTCCAGGAGGATGGCTTCCTCAGCTTTATTATAGTCCCTCTGCACATACTGGTGGTGATGGTCCTTGCTGAGAGCTTTAAAAGCTCATCAGATGTGGGCTAGAGCTTCTCTGACTGTCCTGGAAATCAGCTGGCAGGTCTCACTTGACCCTCTCCACCTTTGGACTCAGTGTACATCCTAAGCATTCTCACAGCATCCTGTCCACCTCCTATCCACAATGCATTAAAACTGTCTCTACATATTTCTGCAGGTCCTAAAAGCCTATTTTTAGGAAAGAAGGAAAGAAAATACAGAGCCTCACTCTGTCCCTCTACTCAAAGTTCAAATTCTAAAAGATTTCTCTATTCCTCAAACATTTACTGAGATATTAATTTATGTTGGATATTCTACTAGGGGCTAGAAATAGAAAAGAAAGATAAGGCATAGTTTTTGATGCCAGATGTTTCAGTAGGCACCCAGTGTATCAATCTCTCTGTCGTAATTTCAATTCAGACTCATGGCAAAGGAGGGAAGAAGGTTGTGCAGACCGATGAGTGGAGGAATGGTCCCATTGAAGAACGCCTGGAGTATGCCCTTGTGAAGGTGAGCTGTGAGAGCACTGCACCAGTGGGAACTCAATGGTTGAGCCGCCCCCCCCCCCGCCCCCAGTTGTTTGATGTTGCTGCAGGGGTGATGCTGACAGCAGCTGGCAAAGTAGATTTCCTAGGCCCCCTGCTCCTACCTTGGGTACATTTGGCAGTGTCCAGAGACATTTTTGATTGTCAAAACTAGGGGCGGGAGGTGTTACTGGATTCAGTGGCCAGGGATGCTCTAAACATCCTGTAGTGCACAGGACAGGCCTGCATGACAGAATTATTCAGCCCAGATGTCAGTAGTGCTGTGCTTGAGAAGTGCTGTCTTAGATCAAGTTGCTGTTATGAGATCAACAAGCAAGTCCTGGCTCTTATGCTCATCATTGGAATTTTGGGCAAGATAAATCTCCTGGCTTCAATTTCCTCATTGTGAGCCTGAAGAATTTCAGAGGTTTGGGGTGTGTGTGTGTGTGTGTGTGTGTGTGTGTGTGTGTGTGTAGGGGTAGTACTCTAGAATTTAACTTTTAACTTCTTCAGATCCACATATTTCAGGTTGTGGAACTAGTCAGCCACATCTAGGGATCCTTGAACTGGGGCCCCTGAAGGATGGGGCTTAATCACTGAAGGCTGGATAAATCAGTGAACTTCACCTGAGGACCCTACCCATTGTCTTTCCTCCCCAGCCCCTAACATTGCGTTGAGAAGACATACTGATTTCACAGGGGATGCTTATTAATGTATAATATGTTAAATCACTAGAATAAAAAGTGTATTTTATTTATGAATTTGAACTTATTAGTACTGCTTCTCTCACTCATAGCTCACTTTACTGAGTACTTACTTTGTGTCAATAAAGCCCCTAAGCACTTTACATAGATGTCTTATTTAACCCTCAATGACCCATATGTAGCAGGTACTGTGTATATTGTAATTTAAGAAGCTGAAGCTTAAAGGATTTCCTGAATTGGTGATAATGAGCCTATTCAGTGTGATTCCCAGATCTGCACTCTTAAGCATTTCCGTAATTTGTTCTTTGCTGGCTATTTGTACATAAGCAAATGTCTTATGTGATTTTTCCCCCTAATTCTCTTTTCTGTAGGGCATTGAAAAACATATTATTGAGGATACTGAGGAAGCCAGATTAAACCAGGAAAAATATCCCCGACCTCTGAATATAATTGAAGGACCCCTGATGAACGGCATGAAAGTTGTTGGTGATCTTTTTGGAGCTGGAAAAATGTTTCTGCCTCAGGTTGGCAAAAGATGGGGGGAAATTTTCACAATTGAAAGAAAAAGTCTGTTTCTTCTAATAAATAGTAAGTGTGGGTATATTTCCAGGGTTTCGTTTTGATAAGAGCTCAGGGCCATTGAGATCTTGTAATTCTTTCTCTAAATGTATTTAGAAGTAATGTCTAGAAAAATCTATCTTTAAGATGATATGGAAGTTAGAAATCATCTGGAAATTCTTAGCTTCTAATCTTCTGATCTTCTCTACCACCTCTTACCCCCCATACCTTTCAACGCCCCCCCCAAATTAAAATAAAACTCAAGGTTAATGTAAAGTTAATAGTAGCCTTTGATTTGACCAGCCAATATTCATCTTTCAGAATGTATGTTTTGTAAAAATTATTACCATTTTAAATAGTGATGCACATTAAATGATTCATTTCTAGTAAAACCAGAATTCTCATTTTGATTAACAGCAGCTTCTATCCACATCAGTTAACAAAATACTTATTGAGCCATTTTGGTTTAGGGCTATTAGGCCTACAAAAATACTAAAAGGTTCTGTTCTTTTTACTTTTTAATTACTCATTCTTTATTAAATAGGAAACTGCTCATTTCCCTTCATAACATTCATCCTTTTTAAAACAGCTTTATTGTTTTATAGTTACCATATACTAAACTGCACATATTTGAAGGACACTGCTCAGTTTAACATAAATGCACCTTCATCATCTCACACTCAGTTGGGATGAGGAACGTGTGATTGTCCTGTCTTCTTAGTTTTCTCCAATCTGTGACACTTCCTCCATCTTTGTTTTTCATAATGTTGACTTATTTTTAAGTTTTCACTTTTGATTTAACTTTAGATTTACATGTCCCTCCCCATCTTCTTTCCATAATGGTATCATTTTTACTTTATAATTATCAGAACCAGGAATTAACATTGATACAGTACTATTAAATAAAGACTTGATTCACATTTCACCAGTTTTTCCACAGCTGCGGAAAAGGAACTCATATTGCTCTTATCCTGCCTTTTCTAACAGTTCGTCTTATGACTGACTTTTGAAGAGTTCAGTATAGTTACTATATAGACTGTCCTTTAATTTGAGTTTGTCTGATGTTTTCTCACTTTTGGCAAGAATAACCCAGAGTGATGCTGTGCCCTTATCAGTAGAACATGTCAGGAGGCCCGTAATGTTGCTTTTTCATTACTGGTGATATTAACTTGGATCATTTGGTTAATGGTGGCTGCTAGGTTTCTCCTCTGTAAATTCATTTGTAGGAAGAATCTTTGACACTGTGCAAATAACCTGTTTCTCATCATATATCTATCCATGAGTTTTATCAACATTGATGGATTTTGTAAAAAACCCTGTTCTTGCTTAAGCATAAGCCTTAATTATAAATGAATTATAATGCTGCAAATTGAGAAGAGAAGGCTGAGAAAAGGGGCTAATGGTGTAGAAGCTTAGAACTTGAGAAATCATGGAGGGCCTTCTAGACAGAGAAAAGATAATGTGTTGAAGTTCAGAGGACAGAAATCGTGTCATTTGATTTCTAGCCTTGTTTTCCTTCTGGTATACTTCATTCATTGGCTCTCCCCACAAGGAACCCACTTTTTATCCTGCCCACTGTCAAAAGTGGAATCCAGTGTGGCTGACCTGAAGTTAAGGCATGCATTCTTAACTCATGCTAAAATTTCACAAATGGCCATTAGCACATATTTAGGTGGTTTGGTAAAGATGTCTGACTGTGTGTTTTTTTTTCAGGTTATAAAGTCTGCTCGGGTCATGAAGAAGGCCGTTGGCCACCTTATTCCCTTTATGGAAAAAGAAAGAGAAGAAACTAAAGTACTTACTGGCATAGTAGAAGAAGAGGCAAGTCATTTGTTCAGGCCTGTGGTCCCTGTGAAGACTTGGCCTCGAAGACTTACTTGGGTTGGGTAGGGACTGTGGGGCTTAGTTATTAAAGGTAAAATAGAGGAATAATCTAACTCTTTTATCAGGTATCAATTTTCTTTTGAATGTGGATTTATGAAATTTTTAATAAGAACATAATTTTTCAAACAAAATCCATGATTTCAAGACAAAGCCACTTTATTCATTCATTCATTGACCATTTACAGAGCTTCCACTATGTGCCAATTATGGTGCTAAGACACTGTAGCTACAAGATGGATCCTTACCCTTGAGGTAATTGAGCAGTGTTTGGTTTTTAAAAATCCTCTTAACTGAATATCCTTTGTATATCTGTATACTGGTAATGTCCTTGGCACAGCTTCTGGATTCAATTTAATTCTTATTGGCTGTACCACCACAGTGAACACTGAACTTTGACCATGTTTAGCTCCTTATGAAGCTCAGCCAACTTTGGCCCCTAGGATTCTGAATTCTTAAATTGATCTGAGTTTGAGAATGGCTCAGACAGACACAGTGTTTATAAATATCCCACTTGCCTTGCATGCCTTTGTTTTTTGCTAACAACATGTGGAACAATGGTGTTGAAGAAACAGTAAGATAATCAAATGCCCTTCTGCCCCTTAGACAGTTTGGGTTTTTGTTTTTTTTTTAAGGAGTAGACAGTTTTTGGGTTAACAATATGGCCTTCAGCTATCAGACTGTTTGGTGTTTGAACCTCAACTGTTCCTTGAGTTGATGGAACCCATAATCTTGGTTGGAGCTCACTGAGCTAACCAGACAGGTAGGCCCCCTTTAACCTGCTCGGGCTTACTGCTTCCTACTTGCAGAGCACATGATTTGGGTTCTGGGTCTGTCTTTAAGGTTGTCTTAGTTGTATCAAATTGCTTTCTGTGCTGACACCAGGCTGGCTCTAGAGAACTAGGTGATCTGCTCTAAAATGACCACAGCAATGCTTAGCTGCTTGGCTTGCTCTCCAGGACCCTTACCAAGGTACCATTGTGTTGGCCACTGTTAAAGGCGATGTGCATGACATAGGCAAGAACATAGTTGGTGTAGTCCTCGGCTGCAATAATTTCAGGTAAGTTAAGTCCCAGTGTTTTCAACTGCTTTCTTATTTAACAATAAAACCAATAACAGGATAATTCTTTTTTGGGTGGAAGGGATAGGGTATGGCAGTGGATGTTAGAGGCTATTTTTAATTTTTTTCTTACAGTGTTTTTGAATTTTTTGCATTGCACACACCTTTTCAAATGGTTTAAGTTAGTAATTGTTTATTCTGTTGTATGTTTAGTAAGGACAAAACGAATAGTAAAAACTATTCAAGCAGGGTCAAAACAACTAAGAGGCTTCTTGAGAATTGACCTTGGACCAGAGGCTCTAATAACCGGAACACTGGGCTCCTACCCATGGCCGGTGGCATGGAGCATATATTTCCTTTTTCCTCTCAATAAACTGCCATATTTCAGAGCCAAGGTCTTCTAAGACTTTAGCTAAATGGATTTTTATAGGAAGGGTTTGACTATACAATTCTCTTTTTCTTGCTTAGAACATGCATGCCTCTTGGTGATGAAGCTAGATTTTGGAATGTTGTATACAAGTAAAATCTCTTTCTGACGTATTACATTATGGTGAATAAATATTCAGCACAGTTATTTCCTTGGAATGTTGTATACAAGTAAAATCTCTTTCTGACATATTTCATTATGGTGAATAAATATTCAGCACAAAGTTATTTCCTTGTGAGAGCTGATGACCTTTGGTAAATGTATGTTTTGCTCCAATTTTAGCATATGCTTTATAATCAAAAGGCTAATGTGACAGAGGCCTTCTCTGGTCCATGTCCAACTGGCAGTCCTTTTGAGTCATGGACTTCTTTTCCCCATGCACTGTTTTCTTTGTAGAGGAGAGAGGTGGCTGCAGCTAAGCTGTGCCCCTCAGAGTTTCCTTCTGTTGTTAGGTGACAGTTACCCTGTAAGTCTCCTCTCTGCTCTCCACATGTTTGTCCATCTCTGTATTCAAGGCTGATTAAATGCAACCGAGTACCACTCAGGAAGGTTGACAATAAGGGAGCTGTATCAAGATGACACTTTTTCTCCTCTGACTATCTTCACAAGTTTGCCCACCTACTCATTGTCAAAAGACAGCATTCTCTCCTGGTCCTGAAAATGGAGAATATTATTCTTGGAATGTATTGTGTCTTAAAAAGATAAATATATTGGAGATACAGTGGAGGTTGTTGTAATGAGAGTTTACCTATAGAATAACTATTTGGATACAGTGTTTCCTAAAATCTACAAGACGTTCTGTCACCTTTTCAAACCTGATAGTGTTGATTTCTGTTTGCTTTCTTCATCATTATTAGTTAAAATTTAGTTCAGGTAATAGAATGTTTATAGATCATCTGTTATGTACCATGCATTGACACCAAAATGATTTAGTTGACTTTTCTCTGTTCAAGCGGTTTACTGTTTATCAAGCTAAATAGGTTGCATATTCAACTATGATAATGGGACAGGAACTGTTGAAAAAGGTGATTATTGGGTTAACTTTCTAAAGCATTCTTGAGATATCATTGTCTTGTGTTTTAAAAAATGGATAAGTAGCTGAGAGAATCATACTAGGAATGTTTTTCTGACAGTAAAGGTATTTTAAGAGGTCAGGGAGAGCTGTGGCATTTCTCTAGGGTGCTACTGGACTGAATGTCAGCAGTTGTGAAAGGCTGCTTATTAAACCCGGAGCTTTCCTCCAGCACATCCAGTTCTTCTGTTTTGTGCATTAATGGGTTGCTTATCTTTGCTAGTAAGTCTAACTGGAGAAACATCTTGTGATGAAACTAATTATTCCTTTTGCAGAAACATAAGTGAATGTGCAAACTTTTCTATCAGGTTAAATACTCCTTTGGATCTTGTGTCTCTTGGCATTTTGTGGTGTCAGCTAGCAGACACGTGCCCAGAGATACGCCTTATGTATGTGCTTCTCCTAAGCATCAGTGTTCTAGGCTGGGTGCTTGGGAAAGTTACCCAGCTAGTGAGTGAGTCTAGGCAGCCTTTCAGTACCAAGTCTTAATACACCTTTTCTTGTTCTGGTCCTTTGTCATTGATGCAGTAAATCTCATGAAGTGATAAGATTTTTTTGGGGTGGGGAGAAAAAGTAAAGAGAACTAAAGTAATAATGCTGTCTAGACAGAAAACATTTTTTTATGAGGATGATGCAATAGATTCTATGGTGCTGTTAACCTAAAAAATAAAAAGACCTCTTAAAGTGAGAGGCAATGAACATTTATTGAGGTAAGAAAGAATAGCTGTTCGGGAATCATTAATTCAGGCAGAAGCCCAAATAATGTTCTGATAAGGAGACAAAGGCAATGAGTATTTAGGAGATAGGGAAAGGGAACAATTACATCAATAGAAGGAAAGCATTTTTATCGATGCAGATAACATAGTGATGCTAATTCTAAACAATGTTTTTTAATTTTTAGTCTAGTAGTTATGAGTTTAGTAGTCCCTCCTCTTCCTTTTCCCTTCCCTTTTTTTATGGTTTTAATCCTGCTCTGCAAGCCTCAATTACTGTAGTTCTCATTTTACAGATGAGAAAACTGAGACTTCGAGAAGTTAAGTGGTTTCTTCATGGTCACACAGTTAGCAAGTGGCATATGAGTATTCAGGGCTTCTGATTTCAAAAGTCAAGACTGTGCTATATCAGTTTAACTTCAATATTTATTCCAGTTATAAAGTTAAACAACTTTAACTGTAATGTCTCATATTAATATTTTAATTACATGTCTCTTAAGAAATAATTTAGAACATTTTAAAATATTTTGATCAACTATTTCATTACATGTAAGTAGATTTTAGATACATTCTTTAATAATAATTATATAAAGATAAAATGGGATTTTCCCATTTAACAGGAAATACATACTGTTTAATTGTGTAAGAAAAAGTAGGATACATCAAAAGAAATTTTAAAATTAGATATCATGCGTCCAGTACTTTAAAAACTATGGATCTGGTGAAACAGATAATGAAGCATATTTATATTTTAACCAGTGGTTCTTAATATAACTGTGTAGTGTGGCTAAAAAAATAAGCAACATATGGCTAAGAATGAAATACTTTGAAACTGTATTGTGTTATAGTGTTCAACTGAGTGAGGAAAATGACTAAGTCAAGGGAATACTGGTCCAAACTCTGCTACACACCTCATGTGTTCACTTGATAGTTACTACACATATAGATATATACACACACACACACATACATATTACATATTTTATATATATATATAGTATTCCAGGGTTATTGAGATATATTTGACATATAACATTGCGTAAGTTTAAGATGTACAAGTTGACTTAAAACACATATGAGGTCAGACAATTAATTTTGTGAACTCATCCTAGAAAAAGTGCTGCATACCTCATTGCCGAATATCATTCCAGTCACCTTGAAAAGCTATGCACCAACGATAGTGCCTAGTCTGCCTTTTAAAGCAATTTTGGAATTCTTTCTGGAATGGTCATCAAAGCTGTCATCATATACAAAATCTGACAAGTTTGTGAACTTGCCACTGTGCACTTACGTTGGCAGCGCTATCATAATCTTGTCAAGGTGTGATGACAGCTCTGATGGCCATTCCAAAAAAAAACAGTTCCAAAATTGCTTTGAAGGGTGGACTAGACACTGGTGTTAGTGTATAGCTTCCGATGGGGTGTAGATTGAAGGTGATTATAGAGGTATTCCGCAATGAGGTATGTAGCACCTTTTCTAGGATTTATTCGTGAAATTAATTGTCCAACCTTGTATATTTTACCATAGCTTTAAAAAGTAGCAGTGTAATAAACCAGAAACTATTGAATTGTGTACTTTAAATGGGTGAATTTCGTGCAATGTGAATTATATATATATCAATAAAGCTGCTTCTAAAAGCTTAGCATGTACCTGGCATAGGGTAAATACTCAATAAAGGCTAGTCGTACTTGTGGTTGTTGATATTTAGTGAGCATTTCAATGTGATTTCAGTTTACATCACAGCAGTATTGGATGGCTAAATAAAAATGTTCATGTCAGCTTTGTCTCTAATGTGTTCTCATTAATTTTCCCACATTTCATTTCTGTACCTCAGAGTTATTGACTTAGGCGTCATGACTCCCTGCGATAAGATACTGAAAGCTGCTCTTGACCACAAAGCAGGTACTGTGCAAATGTACTGGGCCTTCCCCCAGTGTCTATCAGTGACTCATGTGCCCTAGCCCAGGTGCCAGCTCCTACATGGAGGCTGTTGTCAGTGCCATTGATATTGGAGTTTAGAGAGGTAAAGAGACACCTTCACAGCTCAAAATGTGGGGAATTGGGATGGCCTTCTTATAAAAGAATGGTGGTGTATTAGATTTTTTCTGTCTGTAGTTTTTCTGTTTCTTCAGACACTGACACATTCAAGTCTGGGAAATCATGAACTAATAATATATTCTGTTGTGTGGCTTCCCAAAACTTTGGCAAATACATTTTTGCAACGTTAGTTACAAATGATATTTATTACGAAAAGTGAACAATACCTTGAAACCCCCAGTCAGAAAAGATGTCTTAGAATTAGAGACTCAGAATTCATATGAGGTTTTATGGTCTTTACTACAAAGTTTTAAAAATGAGTTTTTATACTTTTCTTTCTTTTCACACATCCTGCTTCTTACTGTCCTTTTATTACTTTTTTTTAAATAATAGATATAATTGGCCTGTCAGGACTCATCACTCCTTCCTTGGATGAGATGATATTTGTTGCCAAGGAAATGGAGAGATTAGCGATCAAAATCCCACTGTTGATTGGAGGGGCAACCACTTCTCGGTAAGTCAGGCTCACGAGCTTTTTGCTTCACTCCATGTTCTCTGAAATGCCAGTGTCTGAAGACAGTGATGTGACCTGGAATTTTTTTCTTATGCTTATTAGTACTTTGATTCCTTATAATATAAACACTTGAACTTTATGGTCTTCACTTGTACAAGAACCAGGTTACTTTTATAACACGCTGTAGGAAATGGCCTTTGGCATCCCCACCCTTTGCCTTTCTTTGGATTCCTTTGGCTTGTAATAGTTCTTTCCTTAAACCTCCACCTCCCATTCAGTTCCTGAGATTTCTAATAAACACTTACATCTCTTGAAATCAAACTAAGTGGAGAAGCTATGGTTTTGGGCACAAAAAATGGCTTGAACTTTAACCTCCACTCGCTATCTTGAAGCAGATGTCTGATTGAATAATTACAGGTTCCCTTGAGAAAACACTGCCTTGTAATAGTTGAGACAGAAAGCCAACCCAGAGAGAAGGAATCAGAGCATCACTTTGGGAAGTTGTTTTTGAAAAGGGGAACCTTTGGGTTAAACAACCTAAGGAGGAGAAAGTTTACATTTGCTCACATGATCATTATTCATTTTGTCTAATTTTTCCTGGGGTCATGATCAAAATGATATTTGGTGAGAAATATGTTAATTATGTGTGTTAGACTTTTTATGACATATCCTTATGGACAAAAAGGGAATGCTCTAGTAAATTGTAAATTCCTAACTGGACAGATCATGGGTAGTCATGCTACAGGTCTGTAACTTCTTTAGTGAAAGGTTTCAAGCCAGCACAATCCATTGTTCTTGCAAATCTGGGGTAATACACCTTTGAAATGTCACAGGTAATACTCCAGGAAGGTGTAACCATCCTGACAGAGGCATAATCTTAACTATCCTATAATTCAGTCCCCGTCTTGCTTTCTTCCACCTTCACGTAATCTTCGTTAGTTCCCTCCTTAATTCCAAATGCATAAAAGAAACTGCAAAACTGTCCTTCTCCAGAGTGTTGGAGATCTTGCTTCCCCGACAAATGTCAGTTTGGCTCTAGCAAATATTCTCACAGGTTTGGACAGTCTTACGTTGATAGCAGGTGGACTTGATGATCCAACAAGCATTCAGTTTATTTTTCTGATACAAAAATACATTGGAGGTCTGGTCAGAGCTATTTCAGAGTTCCTTTCACACTGCAAGTAACTGTAAAATAGCCATTTGTATTAGTCAGGGTTCTTCAGAGAAACAGTCAATAGAATGCATATATATAATATATTTTATTTACATATACACACACAAGGGCTGTCTGGTAAGTGATATGAAAAATAGAGGCATTTATGACTGGATTTTTTCCAGATAGCCCATATGCTGGGGGTGAGGTGGGGGTAGGGTCGAGATTGATTGGTTGATTTTAAGGAGTTGGCTCATGTGATTATGGGGGCTGCTAAGTCTGAAATCTGCAGGGAAGGAGGCGGCTGGAGACCAGGCAGGAGTTACTGTGTCAGTCTTGGGTCCAAAGGCTTGTGGAGGCAGAAATCCTTCTTTCTCAGGGACCTCAGTCTTTTAGTCTTTAACTGATTGGATGAGGTCTGCCCACAGATGAAGGTAATCTGTTTTACTCAGTGCCTATTGATTTAATGTTAGTCACATGTGAAATACACCTTCACAAAGTCATCTAGCCTTGTCTTTGACCAAACAGTGGGTCTCATGGCGTAGCCTGATTGACACACAAAATTAATCATCATCCCATTTGTAATCTGAATGGATGATTTTCATGAGTAGCCACAGTGTTACAAGTCATTTATCTGCTAATTGCTTTCATGCTTGAGGACTCAGTAGTGTGACTGTTGCTTACAATAGAAAATGGAATTTGCTTTTCCACGAAGGACTTCCCACTAGGACATGTAGCAGAGTGACCTACCTCCAGGGATAAGACCAAGCATTGATAACGGGTTTCAGTGAGCTTGGTCTTGGGTAACTGATGGTGGTGGTGTGAATATTTGAATATTCATTAGCTTAGTAAAGAGAATGGTAAGAATCTGTGGCTGTTGTCAGAATGAAATACCTCTTAAAATCATGGTAAAATCGAATAAATAAATATTTAAATGAACAGATGTAAAAAATGCATTATGAGTTATGTAAATGTGATGCTGGTTACAAAATAAGAACCATTTTATATGGTAGGACACTACAGTCAGAAATTCAAGGTCTGAAAACCACATTGCTACTTGTGCAAACTGGAACATTTCCAAATAGTCTATTCTATCTCTTACCAAGTAAAAGCCACCAGATTAATGAGATTTTTAAAATAAAACATTCGGAAGCAACATGAGTTAGCCTCCCAAGGTATATCATTAGCAAAATTAGCCATAAATTACTCTTAACAGTTATAGCCTGGGGTATCAGGTTATAATTAATCAGATCAGAACTCACCCACTATCGCTTCGTGCTATCACAAATGTCTGTTCTTACTGCGGAACCAGGGCTGTGTTCCTACTTGAAGGCAGACAGCTGGGTCCCTGGATGCCCCAGGTTTCTTCCAGCTCTCTGGTGCTTTGTTTCTCCATGAGCTCTGCCCTTTTTGGGTCTGTTCTCTTCCATGCCTATTGCTGTTTCAGGAGAATTATTTGGAAAATTAAAAACCAGTAGCTGTGCTTCCAGGTAACCATTTCCTTCTCCATTAAGGTGCTTGAGCAACCTTTGAAAAATAGACTCTTGAGTAGCCTCAAAAAACTTCAGTGTAAATTCGCTGTTCTGACTCTATTCGATATAGTGACATGGGTGGCTCAGAACTGGAGTCTTGTTTCACCGAGCCCTTTTCATTGAGCACTTTCACTGAAGTTTAACAGTCATACAGAAAAGCTCACAAATCATAGATACACAACTTGGTGAATTTTTGTAAAAATGAGCCGACCCCGTAACCACCCCCTACATCAAGAAACAGAAAATTAATGGCATTAGGAACTTCAATGGGCTCCTTTCCAACAACAACCACTATTCTGTCTTCTGTCACCATAGGCGGGTTTTGCTTATGTTTCAGCTTCCTTTCAATGGAATCCTGTTGTAGACTTCGTTGTATCCTCTTACTTTGCTCACCATTATGTCTGGGACCCAAACTCATCATTATGATAGCTGTTCTTTTGATTTCCATTGTAGTATAATATTTTGTTTTGTAATATACTATGGCTTATTTATTGTTCAAGCTACTGTTGGGTAGACATTTGGGTTTTTCCAATTTGGGGCTGTTACACCGAATGCTGATTCGTGTGTATTTCTCCCCTGACGCAAACCTCCTGGATCATAAGATGCGTATATGATCATCTGCATTACATAGGTATTGCCAGGTAGTTTTCCAAAGTGGTTGTATTAATTTACATTCTCACCAGCAGTTATGAGAGTGCCAGTTAATTCTATATCATTTTCCATTTTATCAATTTTTCTGTATATGTAGTAATATTTTGATACAGTTTTCATTTGTATTTGTCTGCTGACTGATGATGTTGAGTACTTTTTCATATATCTATTGATCATTTGGATATGGTTTTTAAGTCTTTTTTTAATTGGATATTTTGCCTTTTTCTTATTGATTTGTGTGCATTCTTTATTTATTGGTTACAAGCCCTTTATCAGAAATATATTTTGCAAATAGATTCTTCCAATATGGCTTGCCTCTTGGTATCTTAGTGGGACTTTTGGATAACAAAAGTTTTTAATTTTTTTGAAGTCTGATTTATCATTCTGCATTATGGTTAGTGCTTTTTCTACCTGTATGTGAAAGCCATCAACTCCTAGCAGAGTCAGCTCTGCTAGGAAATATTCAGGAGTTTGAATGCCTCAGAAGCCCTCTGAGAGCCTTCTTATTAGCTTCTATAGGCCTACTGAGGGCCCAGCAGTGTTCCATACTTTTCCTTTGCTAACTGTATTTGATCAGACAGCAGCTCAGGACTTCCAGATTGTCATGAGAGCAGACTTCTGTAACACCATGGCTTTTCTGGACCTCAGTGGTCCGTGATAGCATGATCGAATTAGATCTGTCTTCTGAAGACTCTTGCAATGAGGCTTAAGGCTGTGGGTGGAAATATACATAGAGTATGCCTTTTCAACCTGCAGCAGTGAGAGAATAGAAAATGGAATATTCTCCTGCATGTCATACAGATGGTTTTAGTATCACAAACTAGAAATGATGTTAATGGAAATCTGGTCCTGTTAGCTACAGTACTTCTCAAGGGCACAAATAGCTGCAAAATGTCTTTTTCAGTTATATTTTGTGTATAATAAAGAATTCAAGAGGAAGTCACATTGTTCAAAGCTGGAGGTAATTTTCTTAGGGTTTTTTTTTTTTTTTTTAATTTTTAGGAAGTAAGGTGCTGAATCATGTAACTGATAATATTTGCCTCTTTCATTTGAGTGCAGGGAAGCTTAGAGGTCAGGCCTGTGTATAGGATTTCATGGAAAACATTTCATATTGCTGATTTCACTCCTGATTGCTTCTTAATTTCCCCGTCTTTATTTTCTCTTTCTCTCATTTTTCTCATGTGTTAAATTTTGGTCATGCTGCGTTTATGCAAAATATATTAATTCTGGGATACATTTTGACCAGAAATAAATGTTTGGAGTACTTGTTCCTTTTCAGAGTTAACATTATCATGTCCATTTGGCAAGTATAGGAGATGACTACCTAAATCCTAAGCATTGATGAGTGACTAGCAGAGATGGAATTTGCAGTTTGGTCTGGATCTTGGTATATAGGAAGCAGAGGAATAGTCACTTCAGAAAGAAGTCTTTGTTCAGCTGGACAAGCCTGCATAAATGGGAGCTTTGAAGAAAGTGGAATCAATATTTTATTATTTTGTAAGGAAACCAAAAGTGCTCTCAGTGGCTGAGCATGCTCAAATTTCATGCCTGTGTTCATCTAGCTTTGTCAATGTTTACGTTGTAAAGCAGCACTTTACTTTTTACTTACATATTTAAATAGTGGAATCCATCCATTTCTTCTCAGTGCCCATATCTAGAAGATCATCAAGGAGAGGGGCCAGAGAACCCTTGGATGCTTAATAAATATTGTGTTTATTTTAAAATTTAAAATTGTACTGGTTCTCTTTAAGAGAAATGTCACCTAAATACATCAGGCTTAAAATAATGTTTCCTGGAGGAACTTCATGCAGAATATGTATTGAAGTGTATTTGTGTGTTCAAGGAGCTGACCATCTGAAGAAGAGGAACAAGCAGTCTGACTTATGCTCTGTTTTGAAACTAGAAGCAGCTTCTTCTTTATATCTCTTCCTACTGTTGGAAAATCACCCCCTTCAGAATATACAAGATACCTTCCAGTCTTTGGTTCTGAACACACAGTGGGCACAAAATAGGTCCTCAGGAGACAGTGAGTTTGCTTAACTGCCTCAGGGCCAGGGACTGGTGCCCCACTGCTCTGCACCCCAACCTCCCAGGCCAATTGTTTCCTGCACTAATTGGCTTAGGACTATGAATGTGCATCCTATACCTCGGTTTGTGTGGATTATGGTTTCATTCCTTTGCTTCCTTCCTGCTTGTGTACAGAGAGACGGTTAGAAAGCGATCAGGAAGTGGTGTCGTCAGTCTCATTATGAAGGGATTTTTAGAACCTCCCCTTGAGAAGCCTTTGGAACACACACACACATATATTGCACCTTTAATTTTCTCTTAGTTTTTAAAAATTACCTCAGTTTCCATACTTACTAGAGCATGTCAAGCAATTCAGAGGACTGTAAAGTAAAATTTAGTCTCTCCCTTCCCACCTTCAGTCCTACCTCTCACCTCCAAAGTGTTGATACTTTGATGTGTGTCTTTCTGTATGTTTTCTAAATATACAGAAACGTATACATAAGGTTGGTTGGTTGGGGCTGGTTATGGGTGGTAGTGTTTGTTTTTTAAAAAAATACAATTATATTAAACATACCGTTTAATACTTTTTTCCCTCCCATAATAGCACATTCTGGACATCTTTCCAAATGAAAATTTATTTAAGTTGAGGGGAAAGAATATGAAAGTACCTGACTTGGGGCAGAGTGCTGCTGCTGTGTTAGGGGAGTAGGAAGGAGGAGACAGGGCCGGATAGCGCTGCCCATCTCAGGAGGCTGCTGTTGCCCCCTTGTACGTAGAGCTGTGGTGAAGTCCATACTTCTGCCTTCTCCAGAGCCTTTGGTTTAACTGCTGTGAAGGAGGGCAGTGCAGTTTCAATTCTCACTTTAATGTTACGTTCTGTAATGAAATAGCAGATAGGTAGCCTGTGCTATTGCTATAAACATTCAGTAATCAGGGCAATTGCTTTGCACTTTAGTTAATTAGGCAATTTTAAGGATTAAAGGGTGTTTCCTTCTCAGTACTGACATTTTCAAGTTTGGCAATAGGAATTTGGGGCTGAGCCAATGTTGGTATAAAATATTTTTGTTGCTTTTACCTCTCTTTGTTATTTGGTGTTGAGTTTACTTAGAGCCTGGGGTTCCTTACTACAAGTACAAGGTAGAGTTGGGCTGGGGAATGGTGGTGTCTCCCAGGAACAGGACGTGGCAGTAGAGAGTGGTATTCTTTGTCCCCTGCCCAGCGTCTGATTCCTCGGGGGCCCTGGCTCATTTGAGAAGAAACTCAACTTCGCCTTTGTGATAGCAAAGTGCAATTGCCTGGTCTGTTTACTCCCTTTGTTCCGACAGGCTGCCTATGAATGGAGGTCGCAGATTCCTCCCCTGTTGCCAGGGCTGAGGACAAAGACTTTCTCGTGTCCCAGACTTCTTTGTAGCCTGGGCCAATAAGTCCATGTCTTTTCTCCAGCTTCGGGTGGGGCGAAAGTCATTCTTGCTCTGCAGGGGATATTTGAAGTTCAGTATGTAGAAGTACCCTGAAATCTTTCTCTGGAAAATATTGTAGAAACACATTATCTCTAATGGTTCTGACCGAGGGTTGTGTAGGAGCTGTCAGCACTGATGGATATGTTTTTCTCCCGACCTCTCTTTTCAGAACCCACACAGCAGTTAAAATAGCTCCAAGGTGCAGTGCACCTGTGATCCATGTTCTGGACGCATCCAAGAGTGTGGTGGTGGTGAGTGTGGGGCCTGACCTTGTCTCAGTGTGTCCTAAAGAGAAACAGAGATGGTGGTGGTGAGTGCGGGGCCTGACCTTGTCTCAGTGTGTTCTAAAGAGAGAACAAAGAGCATCACAAGTCAAGGATATCACCCAACAGCTATTTATTTTTGTCCAGTTCTACTAAAAAATGTGCAAGAATAGCCTATGGCTTGTGATGGTGTCACTGCTGTTGTCTTTGTTGCTAGAAGGAGGATGATGACTGTGCCCTGGGCTTTCAAAGATGTTTTCCTAAACTAGCAGTGAGAGTGCTGGTCTGAGTGACAGGAACTAAGGGACCAAGACATCTTTGACCTTGACATTAACCGAGAAAGAGATCTCAGCCATTTAGAAATATTTATAAACATAGATCTGCACTTTCTTAACTCCATGCCAGAGCTAAAGGAATGTAGGATTTTTAAAGTGACCTATTTCCAGATCAAAAAACATTTAACCTGGAATAGGCCAGCTGACTTTACTCGAAGACAGCAAGACATTCACTTGATGTTTAAAACCCAGAAAAACAGATTCTTTTTCTCGGTGAATGCAGTCAACAACTCACTTTAGTGTGTGTTCCTGCTTTTCTCCTTCATCTTGCTCCTAAGAGCACAATTCAAAAATCTAGTCTAATCCAACTGTCATATTATGCAGGCGAGCAAAGTTACTGAGGGGGTGGGTGCTTTGTGAGACCGCGGCCTGAACCAGAGTAACCCCATTTCCTGAGTCATTTGCCAAAGGAATTCTTTCAGATCTGTGAATTTATTTATATGAATGTTATACAATGATTGCTAGGATTATTAAAAACGTATGCCAGGCACTGTGCTAAGTGCTTTACATGGGTTCGTGATTTAATCCTCATGAGGTAGATACCTTCATTATCCCCGATTCAGAGATGAGGAAACAGGAATGAAGAGGTTAATATAATAACTCTCTTGGGGCCACACATCCATCTAGAGGCAGGTACGGTATCTGATACAGGTCTTATTCTATGCTACATTAACTTGCTCCTATTAAATATTTAACAATTCTCCTTTATTAAAAAGGATAAAATTAAGTCAGGCTGAAATTTTAAAAAATTAAAAAATTTTGTCATTGATGTAGACTAATATGCAAATAAACTACATTTCTATAACTCAGTTTTAAAACAATTTTTTGTATCTTGTGTTTGGACTTTTTGCTTCAGATTTGCTTGTATCAGGTCCGTGGTTGAGTAACCAGTGGGCCTCTTTTTAAGGCTTGTAGCATTTTCAGGTGGTAATGATGATTCTGAACATTTCCCCATTTGGAGGTCAGGCTGTTGGACCTATTTTCAGACAGTGGTACCACTGCCCCCCAAATTAGAGGGACTTTAGCTGAGAAGGAATTGGCCCCTTGGTTCCATTTTGAGGACAGTGTCTTGAAGATTGAAGCAGAGAGAGCCGGGCAGAGTTGTGCTCTTTATCCACTGACTGGCTGGCAGTGGTTGGTTCTTCTCATGTACTACAAGGAAATGGCCAGTTTGTGGTTTCTCAAACTGAGTCTGATGAGTTTTTTGGGTATTGCTCATGACACGTTTCAGGAGTTGGTAGTACAGTTTGTTTAGGGTGACTGTTGATTCAGAGTTGGTAGTACAGTTTGTTTAGGGTGACTGTTGATTCAGAGTTGGTAGTACAGTTTGTTTAGGGTGACTGTTGATTCAGAGTTGGTAGTACAGTTTGTTTAGGGTGACTGTTGATTCAGAGTCTCTTGGTCTGACGGCAGTAAGATCTAACATGCTA
>PVJL010014086.1:0-29505 GCA_004026885.1 Lyroderma lyra | reverse complement strand
CCTCAGATAAGGAAAAGTTAAAGAAATCCATCACCACCAAACCAGTCCTACAAAGAATGTTAGAGGGACTTCTTTAAGATTGGGGGAGGGATGGGAGAGTGGGAAAAATAAGGGAAAGGGATGGAGAAATTTAGCTTGATTGTTGCCATAAAATAGAAAGCAACAAAGAAACAAAACTCATGGACTTAGACAATAATTTAATAGTTACCTGAGGGTAAGGGGGAAGGAGGGTTGGGTAGAAGGGACAGGAACACAAATATATGTTGATGGAAGGAGAACTGACTGGGTGATGAACACATAATACAACACATAGAAGATGTGATGTAGAATTGTACACCTGGGACCTATGTAATTTTTACTAATCAGTGTCACTCCAATAAATTAAAAGAATTAAAAATTAAAAAAATACAAACTACAGATTTAATTTTACAATATTCATAACACAGTTAAATATTGATAATGTATTTATGATCAAGTATTTAAACATTCAATAAAAAAGTACTTGAAAAGAATCACTGTTAAAGACAACATACTTACTTTTACTCAGTCAATAGCTGAACTGATCAAACAGTCTGGCTACAGATGTATTTATATTTTTGGGGAAGTTCTAGAAATGTCACAAATGGATTGTCTGAAACAATGTGTAATGATTGGTAGAAGAGTGGTTTGGGAGAAGGGTTCATAGCCACGCCCTCACCAATCATCATTTGCTAATGTGATCTAATATTGAAGTGTCTCCATTACCGGTGATTCAAACTTAACATTTATTGTTCCATAACTAACATCTTACATTGTTTTACTTTTCTTGCCATTACTGATTATGTTTCGTGTACCCCGGACTGGCCCAGCACGTAACCGGGGGTATGTGTACCACGGCTTGGGAATTCCAGAGGATTACCATCTTGGAGTAACCCAGAGCCTAAGAATGCAGGACTGATTCTTCTCAAGAGTGTACTTTTTACTATTAATATAAAACCCTTTGCTTTTCTTTCTTCTTCGTGGCACTTTCTAGTTGTGCTTCTGGTTTGCAAACCCTAAAACCCTTGAATACATGTTTACCATTTATTTCTAGCCAATGCCTTCAGACTCTTTTTGAGTTCATTGGACAACCGCTTCCAGCCTAAATCTGATCACCCTTTAAGGCCCAGATAGGACCAACTCCCTCTGGCAAACAGTTGCTTCTGAGCCTTTGCTTATTCTTGTTTGTTTTGGTTGCTTGACATCTGAACCCTTGTTTCTATTCTCCAGAAATCCCTTCCTTGGGAACCATGATGGAGGCAGAACTGCCTCCCACTTTAAAGGCAAAACTCTTCAGATATTTGTTTTCCTAGTTTCCCTTGCAGCCTGGACATGGTCATGTGACCTTGGTTCTGCCAATCGGACGTTCCCACTCCAGACTTTGAATCTGAAGCAAGGGCAGAGAGACTGTGCCCTATGGGCTAAAAGTGGCCTCCCTTATCTGGTGCTAGGTGTGGGTCAGGGTTGGCGTTGCAGGCTGTGGCTTTGGGGCTCAGCTATTCTTACCTGAGCAGTTCTGTGTGTGATTTTGGTGGCCTCGTGGCCCTGAGGGCTCTAAGCCTGGTTCTCCTACCTCCCAATATGCTGGAATGAACCTAATACCCTTCCAACAAGTTCCCTTACTGCTTAAATCAGCCAGAGCTGGTTTCTTTTGTAACTAAGACCCCTTCTGATAGATCCTCCTTCCTTCTTTCCTCCAAGGCTCCTGCAGCACCAAGGGTCTGCCCAGCTCCCTGCACCCAGTGAGCCCTGGCTTTGATGAGTCCTATTATTTTATGCCTCTATCACATCTTCTCTGGTACAAGCTCAAAAGTCTCAATCTAAAACTCTCAGGGCCAGAGGTGATTCCTAATTCAGAACTTTAGATTTTAGAAAGATGATTTGGTGTATATTCTGGGGACACACTCAGTAATCAACTACATTAATATGTTCACAATGAATGGGCTATCCCATTAGGACCATAAATCGTTTGGCATCAGTTCAGATCAGGTTTTGCCATTCAGTGAATTTTGGTGGTAAATTTACAAAAACACATTGAGTTTTCAGAGCTTTATGAATTTCAGATCGCAGATAAGGGATTGTAGATCTGTAGTTAAGAGCTAATGGGTAATATTAGCCAGCATTTGTGTACTTACTATGTGCCAGGAACTGTGCTAAGTGTTAACCCTCACCTCCTGTCACGAGTTGGGTATGGTTTTTATGTCCATTTCACTGCTGAGAAAACTGAGCCTGAAATGTGAATTTAAGAGCAGAACTATCTGACACTGGGAAGGGAGATTAATTATTTTAATAGCTGGGGAAAGGGCAGCTATTAAAAAAAAAGTGGAGTGACTATAGCCCTGGATCACAGCAGGGTAGAATTCTGAGCCATCCTGCAATCTCCCTTTGAAAGAAGGCAATCCCATGCCCCCAGGGCCAGCCCAGCCCAGCCCAGCCCAACTCACTCTCCCTTGAACTTGTCTCTCTCCTGCAATGCAGAGGCTCACCTTACCCTGGCTCTTCTCTGTCCCTAATCTGGGTTACAAGGAGCAGGCAAGCACAGGAAGGAAATGCCAACCCTAGAGAAACAATTGCTCAAGCAACTGAACAAGATAATACAAATGCCTTCTTAGGAACACATCTCCTCAGGAAAATGTCTGCTGCTTTGCTGACTGGTTATAAACCTGCACATGCCCAGGGAATCAAATGTGCTCACTCCTGGGCTTGGCTGTCTTCTGCCCATCATCCCCTCTTCAAGTGTCTTTTGAGTCTACTTCCCAGACTTGCAGTGTCAAAAGAAATGACACTTAGCTCCAAACCATGACCCTGTAATACCTTTCCAAGAGATGTGGAAAACCCGGGGTCCAAAGAGCATCACATGCTATGCAAGTACGTTACTTTAGGGAGAAGATTCTCAGAGCAGTGTGTTAACAAGCAGAAGATTATTGGGGCAAAAATCTGGAAGTTTCCAAAAAACCTCGATGCACATGGTAGTACTTGGGCCCAAATTTGGAATTCTTTGCCATTTTACTATCCTCCTGTTGAGGGAGAAACACACGAAACATACACGCCTCACCAAGATTTACCGTTTGCTGACATCGTACCACGTGTGCTCTCGCTCTGTACACACCGGCACCGGCCAACAGCCCTTTCTGTGATGAAGGACATGCACTGTCCAACACCACAGCCACTAGCCACATGTGGTTACTGAGCACTTAAAATGTGGCTAGTGCAATTGAGGAATTGAATTTTTAATTCATTTCTTTTTAATTAATTTAAAGGTAAGTAGCTACCTGTGGCTAGTGGCTACGGGGCTGGACAGCACCGCTCACGTAAATACGTTCTTTTATTTTGCTGAACCACTTGAAAATAAGTTGCAGACATCATGACACTTTGCCCCTAAATACTTTATAGTTTGTTTCTTCAGAACAAGGATGTTTTCTTACATGACCAGCGTACCATTATCACACCCAAAACGTTTTTTATAACATTTATTGAACTCTAATTCACATGACATAGAGTTCACTCATTTAAAGTACATAATTAAATGCCTTTAGTGTATTCAGAGTTGTGAAAGCATCACCACAATCAATTTTAGACTATTTTTGTCACCTGTACTCATTAGCAGTCACTCCACATCTGCCCCCATCCCCAACCCATCTCTAGGCAATTACCAATCTAATTTCTGTCTCTCTGGATTTGCCTATTCTGGACCTGCCATGTACATGGAACCATACAAGATGGGGTCCTTTGTGACTGGCTCCTTTCATTTAGCATCATGTTTTTAAGGCCCATCCATGTTGTAGCATATGAGTATTTCATGTCTCTTTTTAATCATTGAGGTAAAATTCGCGTCACGTAAAATTCACCATTTTAACCATTTTAGGGTGTACAATTTAGTGGCTTCCAGTAAGTTCACAATATTGGGCAACCATCCACACTACATAGTTCCAGAACATTTTCATCACCCCACAAAGATTCCCTGTACCCATGAGCAGTCACTCCTTCTCTTTAAAGGCTGAATAATATTCCATTGCATGGATACACCCCATTTTGTTTATCCATTCATGAGGCAATGGACATTTGGGTTGTTTTCACTTTCTGGTTACTGTGAATAATGTTGCTATGAGCATTGATGGACAAGTTTTTGCTTGAACACTTATTTTCAATTCTCTTGGTTATATACCTAGGAGTGGAAATGTGGGTCATATGGTAATTTCTGTTTGCCTTTTTTAGGAACTGCCACACTGTCTTCCACAGCAGCTGCACCATTTTACATGTCCACAAGCCATGTGTGAGGGTTCTGATTTCTTCACATCCTAACATTGATTTTCTGTCTTTTTTATTATAGCCATCCTAGTGGGTATGGAGTAGTCTGTCATTGTGGTTTTGATTTGCATTTCCCTAAAGACTAATGATGTCAAACATCCTTTCATGTGCTTGTTGGCCATTTGTGTGTGTGTGTGTGTGTGTGTGTGTGTGTGTGTGTGTGTGTGTGTGTGTGTATATATATATATATATATATATATATATATATATATATATATATATATGAAATCTTTTCTGGAGAAATGTCTATTCGAGTGTTTGCCCATTTTAAAATTGGGTTGTTTGTCTTTTCATTGTTGTATTGTAAGAGTTCTTTCTTCATTCTGGATACTAGACCTTTATGAGATATATGACTGGCAAATATTATCTCCTATTCTGTGGGCTGTCTTTTTACTTTCATTATTGTGTCCTTTGATGCACATAAATGTTTAATGTCAATAAAGCCCAACTTACCTATTTTTCTTTTCTTATGTTGCTTGTGCTTTTGCCTCGGACTCCATTGCCACATGCAAGGGCAAGAAGATTTACCCTTATGTTTTCTTCCAGGAATTTTATAGTTTTAGCTCTTACATTTAGGTCTGTGATCCACTTTCAGTTAGTTTTTATATACCTTGTGTGGTTAGGGCTCCATTTCATTCTTTTGCCTGTGGATGTTCAGCTCTCCCAGCACCGTTTGTTGAAAAGACTATACTTTTCCCATTGAATGGCACTGGCCTTCTTGTAGAACATCAACTGACCATAGGTTAACAGGCTTGTTTCTGGACTCTCAATTCTATTCCATTGATCTCTGTGTCTACCCCTATGCCAGTACCACAATCTCTTGACTACTCTAGCTTTGTAGTAAGTTTTGAAATCAGGACTTGTGAGTCCTCTTATTTTGTTCTCTTTTTTTCATCATTGTTTTGGCTATTTTGGGTCTGCTTAGTTTTCACATGACTATTAGGATCAGTTTGTCCATTTCTGCAAAATGGCAGTTAGAATTTTGATAGGGAATGCATTTAATCTGTAGATCAATCTGAGGAGTAGTGCCATTTTATAAATATTAAGTCTTTCCATCCATGAACATGGGATGTGAATTTGGGACATCTTTCTATTTAATTAGGAGATATTTAATTTCTTTCAACAATGTTTTATAGTTTTTAGTATATAAGTTTTGTATCTCCTTGCTTAAATTAATTGCCCAGTATTTTAGTCTCTTTGATGATAATGTAAATGGAATTATTTTATTCATTTCAGTTTTGGATTGTTTATTGCTTTGTGAAGAGTAATACAATATACGAATGCTGTCCAGAAACTATCCAGCCATGTAATACGAAAAATAGAGGCCTTTATGGCTGGATTTTTTCCTAGACAGCTTTCATATTACTGATTTGGTATCCTTCAACCTTGCTGAATTTATTAGTTCTAATGGTTTCCCAGTGGATTCCTTAGGAATTTCTATATGCAAGATCATAGAGTTTTACGTCTTTCTTTTTAATATGAATGTCTTTTATTTATTTTTCTTGCCAAATTGCTATGACTAGAACCCCCAGTAAAATGCTAGAGTGGTGAGAGAAGACGCCCTTGTCTTGTTCCTGATCTGAGAGGGAAGCATCTCCAGTGTAATGTTAGCTGTGGGTTTTTCTTAGGTGCCCTTTACAGCTTGAGGGAAATTTCCTCATTTTCCTAGTTTGTTGAATGTTTTTATCAGGAAAAGATATTGCGATTTTTCCAATTTTTTTTCATCAGTTTAGATGATCTTGTGGCTTTGTTCTTTCATTGTATTAACATACTGTATTACACTGATGGATTTTTGTATGTTAAATCTATTCCACATCCCTTCTGTTAGGTCCCACTTGATCATGGTGTATTTGGTTTGTATTTGATTTGCAAGTATTTTGTTGAGGATTTTGCATGTATGTTCATAAGGGATATTGGTCTGTAGTTTTCTTATGTCTTTGTCTGGTTTTGAGATCAGGGTAAGGCTGACCTCATAGAATGTGTTGGAAAGTGGTCTGTCTGACTCTGTTTTGGGGGAGAGTTTTGAAATTGTTGATATAATTCACCAGTAAGGCCATCTAGTCCTGGGCTTTTCTTTGTTGGAAATATTCTGATTACCGATTCAACCTCTTTACTAGTTACATGTCTGTTCAGATTTTCTCTTTCTTTTTGATTCAGTTTTGGCAGTTTGTGTCTTTCTCAGAATTTGTCCATTTCATCTGTGTTATCTAATTTGTTGGCATCCAATTGTTCATAATATTCCCCTATAATCCTTTTTACTTCTATAAGGATAGGAGTAATGTCCCTATTTTTATTTCTTTCTTTCTTCTTTTTTTTTTTTTTTTTAATACGTGAGTAGTTCCCTGGCCGGGAATCGAACCCAGGCCTCAGCATTGACAGCACCAGTGCCTTAAGCCACTACAGCACCAGGGAACTCCCCTGGAAATTATTTATTAATGTCCTTTATACATTTTTTAAAACCACATTTTATTCATCCTTTCATCAGTTGATGGACATTTGTGTTGTTTCCACTTTGGGGCTATTCTGAATACGTTTCTGTGAACATGCATGTACAAGTTTTTGTGTGGAGAGATGCTCTCCAATCTCTTGGGTAAATTCCTGGGAGTGAATTGCTGGGTCACATGGTATCTCTATGGTTTACATTTGACATCCAAGAATTTAACAGTGACCATTGATAGAATAATATTACCTACACATATTCAAATTTCCTCAATTGTACCAATAATGCCCTTTATAGCTGTTTTTGAAATAGATATAAAATCTGCACACAGTGAGCTTCATATACCTTAGGTGTACATTTCAATGAATTACAATAAATATTTTGTTCCTTATTCTTGGGCTGTTCATACACCTGTGTTTCCTGATCTCTCCATATCTTCAACAGAGAGGGGCTGTGTGCAATAAACTCTGGGAACTGCTTACTGAGAATCGAGCTGAGGCCAGGCAGAGGGGACAGGCTCCTGACAAGCTGGCTAAAAGGCTGACATCAGACAGAGGTCAGCTCCCCTGACATGTCAATATCCTGAGCCTGGCTTAAGGGCAGTCTCTGGGCTGGGCCCCGTCATCCTCCCCACCGCCCCCCTCCCCTTTAGCAACCAGCAGTTAGGCTAAAACATGTGCCCAGGACACCAGGAAAAGTGGAAGAACTCCCCAAGTGCAAACAAAACTCAAGAACAAACGTTTGTTTTGACAATCTTATCCGGAATTTTGCAATCAGCACACTAAAAATCCAGAGGTATAAACTAGTTTTAAGTTTGGCATACCTGTGGGTACGTACGTATTTGCGAGTTGATGTTATTTGCATTTCAGATTGCAAGGGAAGAGGTTGCATGGGAAGAGCACCACAGGGCTCAGGCATCTAAAGGTCTATAGTGGGCCCTGGTGCTGGGAGCCAGGTCCCCAACCTTGGGATTGGTGGCCCCAAGTCATCACCTTTATCTCTCTCTCTCTCTGGGTGGAAGGCCTCACTGTTTTATCACTGTCCCTTAAAATATTAGTATCTTAAGACCTTCGTTGCAAAATCACACTCAGCTCACCCAATGTCAACTGAATCCAAGTGGTTTTGTTTATATTAATTTTCTTCCTGGGGGTGGGGTGGGAGGGAAGAAAACAGGTCCTGCAGAAAACAATATCAAGGCTGTTAATTGCTCTTTTATCCCAAGTCGGTACTTTGCCAGTCGATCCCAGGCCAAAAGGAAAATCTCCTAATCTCTAGGGCATTTTTGGAAATAGGTGGGACGGGGACGCCACAGACCGTTTCCAGGCTGTGGCACTGGGTGGGGGGCAGCGTGTCTCCTCCTGCTCCCCTCCGTCGTTGCCGTGTCCACATGTCCTGTCCTGTCCTTTTACTTGGTTGATATCCTTCTTCAAGTGGATGCACTTTTTCCTCTTTTTAAAAAAAAACTCCAATAGATTTATTTTCGAACTATATCTCTATTATAAGTGGAAAACCAATCTCATTTGCCATAAATAGAAGGTAACCATGACTATAGAGTCAAAGAATTCTAGCTTGAATCTGTTGCCTGCCAAAGGCTTTAGGGAGGTGTAGGGAGGTGTCGAAGATATATTGGCCCAGAAAGATTGAAATAAAATTAAAAAAGGAAAGTCTTCCCGGTATGAGATTCAAGGTACCACGCCAAATAGTTTCCTCCCCTGGGTTCTATGAGGCTGTGAACTCCCTGGGGGAGAGACAGGGGTCCGTGTCCTTTGGTGCCCACAAAGCATTGAGCCCAATGCTGTGCATACATCGAGTGCTCGGTAAATACTTCCTCCATATTGGGTGCCCCAGGCATCACTGCGGCCTGTCAGTGCTGAGACCCACCCAGCCAGGGGCCAGCTGCTCCAACTTGGTGATGGGGGAGGGGAGAGCCAGTGGATGACAGTGGGAACAGAGCAGCTGAAGTGCTACCAGGTCCTGGGGACTTACAAGCAAGGTGAGACTAGGGTGCCAGTGCCCCACTTGCCTCCCCCTAGCCTGACCCGGAGGGCTCTGCAGAGCAGGGGTGAGGCAGTTCTCTCCGCTGGGGGACAATACAGTCCAAGCATTGGCCTGTTAATATTTGTAATTTTAAAAGAAGAAGAAGAATTTCCCCTTGGCTCTCAGCCGGGGTTTGCTTTCTCCCAGTTTTCGGCATCCAGTGCTCATTACCTTTTGTCACCCATTGCCACATGCTCACTGGGGGTGTAATTATTTTCCCAGTTTGAGGATGTCATGCCCGCCCCCCAGATGGGCCCGGCGCTTTGGAACGTGAAATTCAACGGGGACAGCTCGGTCAGCATCAACTTCACTTCTTCCAGTTCTGACACCTGGGGGCCTGGGGACCAACCCTGACCTCTTGGTTCTGCTACCTAGTTCCTGTCTTGACTGTCCTGGAAAGGGCTCAGGCTGAGGGGCCCCTGCCACTTGCTGGCTGTGCACCCTTGAGCAAAAGTACTCCCCTCTCTGAACCTCAGATGGGAATTCATTTACTCTTTAAGTCAGTCTAGCAATTAAATCTTCACAATAGGCATAAAGGCCTAACACGGACCCGGCACACAGTAGGTACGCACAAAAGTTCGCCTTCCCTTTCCGTTTTGTCCCAGCACATGGATTTCCCCTGGGAGGGAAGGGACCACTGCTCCTAATTTGACCTCTGAATCTGAGGTAGCCAAGAGGCGGATGAGAGTGCGTGTGTAAAGTGTCACCTCCATGGCCCCCTCCCGGCAGGTGCCGGGCCAGCCTCAGCAGAGGGTCGCTGGTTACTGAGCGCCTACTGTGTGCCAGGCACCACACCCCTCAGCAGGGTGGCTGCTACCCCGGGTGTTTTTGTGCTCTCAGGAAACTGTTTCTTGGCGTTGTTCTGGCTGGCTCCGTCTTCTATATGAGGTTTGAAATTGCTTCCAGAATACCCAGATCTTAAGCAATGGAGCATTTCTAACCACCATCCCCACCCCCCACCACACAGACACCACCTGGAGGTTTGTTTCCTCAGGAACAGTCGGTGTTCAGCCCCTCCCCACCTCGTCCAGCTCTCTGGCCGTAACCAGTCCTTTGACCTCACAGAACCTGGCTTCTTCACCTCAAAACGGAGATAACAGCACCCAACTCCTGCCCAACCCTTTGCCCTGGTCCCCTCTGGAGTGCCCATCTCGCTGACACTGCCTTTTATCTGTGACTTTCACCAGAAACCTGCGAGTCCTCCTTGTCCCTCCCTCCCCATGTCCAGACCATCTCCACATCCTGCTTGTTTTACCTACAGATCCCTAAATATTTCTAAATTCCGATCACTCCCCTCCATCTCCGCTGTCCAGTTCCTGACCAAGATGACAGCAGGGCCGCGCTGCGGTCTCAGGATGTGACAGTGCTCTCTCTTCTGAGGGCAAGTCTGATCTCCTTGTGCTCCTGTCCCCACCCCGCCTAAGAGCCACCCATGGCTCCTCCTCGCTCTTGTGCGAAAGACTTGGTTTCGAACCAGGGCTGACGGGCCTTGAGAGGTCTAGGCCTCACCACCTTCAGCTACCTCTGGCCCCTTGCTGTACCTCCCTGGGCCTTCCCCGGTTCCTTGAATGTCCCATGCTCTCTCCTGCCACAGGGCACTGTCATGTCCTGTCTCCCCTCTGGAAAGCCCTCCTCTGCTCCCTAACCTTCCGTCCCACTCACTCAGTTCTAGCAAACGGCCCCCTCCTCTTAGAGGTTCTCCGTGACCAGAAGCCCTGAGAGAGTCAGGGCCTTCACTATAACCTCTCCAAGCAATGAGTATGTCTTCTCCTCAGTCTAGTGTGGTTGTTTGATGAACACCGGCCTTCCATCTTCTCCTCTTGACTGTGACCTTCATGCAGAGCCACTGTAGACCTTTAGATGCCTGAGCCCTGTGGTGCCCCTTATCAACCTCTTCCCAGGCAACCTGAAATGCAAAAAACATCAACTCACAAATACGTACCAACAGGTACGCCAAACTTAAAACTAGTTTACACTTCTGGATTTTAAGCCTACTGATTGCAAAATTCTGGATAAGACTGTCAAAACAAACTTTTGGTCTTAGGTTTTGTTTGCATTTGGGGGTTTCTTCCACTTTCCTGGTGTCCTGGGCACATGTTTTAGCCTAACTGCTGGTCGCAAGGGAAGGCGGAGGTGGGGTGGGAGGATGACCAGGCCCAGCCCAGGGACTGCCCTTAAGCCCAGGCTCAGAATGTTGACATGTCACATGTCAGGTGAGCTGTCAGCCTTTTAACCAGCTGATCAGGAACCTGTCCCTTCCGCCCGGCCTCGGCTGGATTCTCAGAGTTTACTGCACAGAGGCCGTCTCTGTTGAAGACGGGAGAGACCAGGAAACGCAGGTGTATACGCAGCCGAGAATAAGGAGTCAGTTAGTGTCCTATCCACTATCACAGCACACAGTCCCAGTCCAGCGGGGCAGGGCGGGGCCTGAGGCTATGCCTTGTCCAACCTTGACATTTTACAAATAAGGAAATAAGACTTCAGTGTTACACGGGGGCTCCTGCAAAGGAGGGACTCGTTATGTGTCGTTTAGTTATGGGATTTAATTTGATTTGTTGAAGTTTTGCTGGAGGAGAGAAGAGGGTGGAGCCAGGTCTTGGTTGAAATTCGTAGGTGTGGCGGGGAGACAGTGGGTGACAGAGAGCCTGACAGGGGACATCCATGGCACATTCTGACCCACCTCCCTCCCGGTGAATGCTCTGAACAGCTTCCGTACTGTATTAAGTGCAGAAGCACTGAGACTGGTGCTTTGGAGAACATATTTTCCTGAAAGTTCTACACCAGCCCAGCTCTGAGACCTGGAGAGCAACCCCCGACTCCGGGGACCCTCCCCTATTCACCTCGGGGGTGCCGTGCCCACACTCTCAGGTTGGTGGCCATAACGATTGTTTCTATAGGACATTTGGGGCAAGTTGTTTTCTGTCCTCTCCCTTCTGGGGGAAGTCAGGTGACATTGGGACAAGGAAGGTGCTGTGGTGCCAACCAGCTTTGAAAGTCTCCTTAAATGGATGTGATTCTGGTGGTCACTCTGGCACACACCTGGGCATAAGCGCGTGTCCTCTAAGGACGAGAAATAAGGCGGTGGGTGGTCGTGCTGTCTCGGTGGGTGGTCGTGCTCTCTCGGTGGGTGGTCGTGCTATCTCGGTGGGTGGTCGTGCTGTCTCGGTGGGTGGTCGTGCTCTCTCGGTGGGTGGTCGTGCTGTCTCGGTGGGTGGTCGTGCTGTCTCGGTGGGTGGTCGTGCTCTCTCGGTGGGTGGTCGTGCTGTCTCGGTGGGTGGTCGTGCTGTCTCGGTGGGTGGTCGTGCTCTCTCAGTGGGTTGGTCGTGCTGTCTCACTCTGAAGAAGTAAGGAAGTTGGATTATTTGTGGCTTATTTTAGGGAGGAATAAGAAAGTGAAGTAGGGTATTTTTGGTAACACAAAACAAAAACTTGGGTGGGGAAGGATTGTGACACGCAACCATTCTAGAAATTTCAGGTATCTCCGTGGGCCGGGGCACGCTGAACTCAGCCGGGCGCTCTGGTGCTGAAAGCCAGCACTGGGAAGCTAGAGACGGAGCTGTGAGCTCAGGGCCTCGGGCTGCGGGTGGCTCTGAGTAACCCCCCCAGCTGCCATGCTCAGCTTCCTCAGACTCCACATGGCCCCACATGGCCCCGAACTGGGAGAATCTGACCTTTCATCTCTCTTGGTCCACAACTGCCCTCCTCTCGGGGTTTGTGTAGTTGCAGATTCTGACTGTGGCCTCAGGAGGCAAGTCTAGGGATTGGCCGAACCTGATGCAATCAGTTGTGTCAGGAGGGGTGGGTGTGAGGGGTGTCCTGTGATGGCTACCTGGAGTGTGGGGGGCAAGGCAGCAGGCCCTCCAAGTTAGTGTGGTAAAGAAGCGAGTGAGTCCTCTCAGACTGAGAACCAAGGAGTAAAAGTGGTTTATGACAACAGGAAATGGGGTGATGGAATCACATCACCCGCACTTCCAGCCCCACACAACAGGCCAACTTCTTCTGTAGGACCTGCCGTGTTGGCACTGCGTGACCCCGCCCTCATCCACAGTTGATTGGACAAGGAATGGACATGTGACCCAGTTGGGCCAATCCCATTCTGTCTCCTGGGCATGGAGCCCTAATGCCTTAATACACCTGCTAGGCAGCTCTGGGAAGGCCAGGGTCCCCCTGCAAAGACTGGGAGGAGGAGCATGGGGGTCTGCACAGGAGAGAATAAAGCAGGTGCAGAGAGTAGAAACTTAGAGACAGAAAATGGTCTGGGTTGGTGACTGATCAAATCTCTGCTTGTAGTCTGTCTGGAGCCTGGCTTGCCTCCCTACCCTTGGCTCCTTTTAAATTCCTCCCTTCTGTTAGACCAGCAGGAGTGTTTTCTTTCACCTGCAACTAGAATTCTCATTAATCCAGATACACAATAAAATAATAATAGCAATAACTGAGATATAGCAAATGCTTATTACATGCCACACACTCTTCCAAGGGGTTTATATGGATTATCTTATTTAGACCTCTTAGCAACTCTATGTAGTAGGTATTATTATTCTCACTTCACAGCTGGAGAAACGGAGGCACAGAGAGGCTCACTTCCTCAAGGTCACACAGCTAGTGGAGCCAGATTTGCACCCAGGCAGTCTGACTTCAGGGTCTGGGCCACTGTCCATTACTATAGCGTTTTTGGTTGAAACTGCTGAGAGGTGTGGGCTCAGGTCTTCTGAGCCACCCATCACATGCTCACTCAAGTCCTGCACCCACACAGAAAACTGGAGGAGCTGGCAATTGAAGCAGAGTATTTGCCCTCTGCCCACCCTGCCCTGAGCACCCCCAGAGCTGGAGGGAGAGTCCCAAGTCCCTGGGTTTCCATGACACTGCACTTTGGGGAAGTAAATATTAAACCCATTGGTCTTCCTTCCTCTGAGTGTGCAGAAACCTCTGGAACCACCTCGAAGGAGGCTGGAAAGGGGACTGGACTGTTCTGGAGATGCCACTCTCACCTTCCTGAAGCGCGTGCTGGACACTCTATGATTGAGCAGCAGCACATCCTCTCTCACATGGAGGCACCATGGTTAGCGGCCCGGGCTGGGGGTCGCATGCGAGCTGCCTGTTCTTGACTTGATCTCCAAGCCTCCGTTTCATTATCTGGAGAATGGGGGTATCATAATCACCCCTATCCAGAGGAGAAAATGAGATAACACATGCAGAGGGCTTAAAAACCTGGACACGACTGGGAAAAAGGTTTATGTACTGAGAAAAGCAGGGCCCCCCACTGTGGATCCTATAAACCCATTCTTCTAGTGTTTTTGTTTTGTTTTGAAATCTGGAATGATATATACCAAGGTGTTCAATGGGATTATCTCTGGGTGATAAGATTACCGGGTATTTTAATATAATTTATTGTTTCACTTAAACTTTCTAGCATGAACATAGATGATTTATATACTTAAAATCAAATTGTACTCATGGACACAATCAATAGTTTAGTGGTTTGTGGTTATCTGAGGGTATAGGGGAGGCGGGGGAGGGGGAGAGGAGGAAGTGGGAGTCAAATACACGGTGATGGGAAGAGATCTGACTCTGGGAACATCACACAACACACAGATGATATATTGTAGAACTCTACACCTGGAACCTGTGTCATTGTTACTAATCAGCGTCACCCCAATAAACCTAACAATAAAAAGAAAAAAGACATATTGTACTTTACCTATATAAAATATTATTATTATTTATTTTATTTCAAGGTGCTTGGACAAGCATAAAGCTCCTAAATGCAAGAGGGTGGGTACCTGCCCAAGTCCTAAAACCCCTGGGATGGGGACATCTGTGAGTTGAGTCCACAGCTTCCACTCCCCTCCTCTCCTTTCAGAGGAGCAGAAAGCACATCCCATCTCATCTCCACTGCTGGGCCTGGACTGGCTTAAGTCGATCACTGTGGTGGCTGTAGGGAGCCCAGAGGGGGGTTTGGTCCATGACACTCAATTCCAATACTTGTGTTTGTCTGAGGAAACGGACTTCCACATGTCTCGTGGGAACCTCTGCCTGGGCCAAGAGGGAGGAAGAGAAGCTACGAAACAGAGGGAGAGAAACCAGGTCCTGATTCCATCGCCGAGCCCCTGGGAAAAGCCTCTTTGGAATGTAGACTTTTCCATTTCATGGACCATTTAAATTTCTATTATTTTCAAAAACAGGTTGTAAAGTTGGAGTCGCTGTTACTTACGAATTGCTAACTGATACTGAAACTGGGACGAGAAGCTGCACGTCCTAGACCCTACGATGCAGAACTGGTGTGGCTGAGGAGGAAGGTGGAGGGTGGGTGGACCCCAGGCTCCTGCCTGGGACGGTGACAGTTCTCAAATAGCTGCTGGTGAGGGAGTCGGTCGTGTCAGAGTCTATTGAATCTTGGAGTTCAAACCAGGTGCCTGCCTGCAAGGCTGCTGCTTTTTAGGAGACTTAAAGGAAATTTTCAGGATTGTGGAATAGTTGGCCATTCCATTTAGTCATTAATAAATTCCTACAAGAAAGAGACAAGATTCCTCTGACGTGGGCCTGTTTGAAAGGAGAGAGGGAAGGACTAGGGCTTTGCTAAGAGAGGCCTTTTACACCAGAGACTTTCAATCAAATTTATGGTGAGCCAGGAGTCTAGCCAAAAAGCTGAATTCTCAATGCCAAGCTATATTTAGTGTCACAGAGGCCAGGAAGTGGGTGACTTAGCAGGATGTAAAACTGAAGACCTCTCAGGTCCCTCCCAGGCACATCTCATTAAGTACTTTTTGTCTGACAATGAGATTCAACCCCTACTCTCATGCTTCTGGGATGCAGACTGGGGACAAGAGGCTAATTAGCAATATCTTTCTACCCCTGCAATGGCTTTGACATGACAAGGTCAAGGCCATCCATTCAACCAAGGGCAAGGGGGTGCACTTGGGCCCAAGGCCAGTTGTTAGGAGATAGATATCCCCAAGTCATGTTCTGTACACAAAGATGTGGCAAGGTCTTCATGTATTTGACTGGAAGAATATATAGATTAGACACCTACTAAATCTTTCAGAATATTGCTAAAGTAATTCCTACTCTGGCCAATATCAACCTACTCCAAAGCATCCTCAGGTCCCTAAATTTGTTATCTAACAGGACGTATAATTCTAAACTGGTACAGCTCCCCCACACCCTCGGGGAGCATCTCCTAGGTCCATCTCAGAAGTACCCACCAGAGACGGGCTGACCCACAGGCAGGAGGGTGGAGGAGTCTTCAGGAAGACTATCAGAGATCATGAAAACCCTGTGTGTGTGCTGGATGTGGGGGAGTGGATATCTCCTCTGCCACCCTGGATACAGCTAAGCTCTTTTCCTACTTACAAGGAATGGCTTCTTTCCTGTCTCCATTCTGGACATGCCGCTGGACTGCAAAGCCTGGGCCTGCCTGAATCTGCTCTAGACTCTGGAATTCAGTCCCCTGCAGATGGCCTTGGCCCTTCCACTTAGCCTGCAGCCTGCTCCAGGGCTGAGAATAAGAAGCAACATGTTCCTTTCTGAGCTTGGAGCCTGCTCACAAGCCCATTTTAGAAATAAAGGACAAAATGGAGACATTGTCCCCTGGACAATGGGGTTTTCTCACAGGGCGGGCTCCCCAGGCCTTTGTGAGGAGGGCTTCCTTAAATGGCAGCTGTGGGGGGACACCCTCTGGCCAGGGGCTGGCCAGTTCTTGGGGTACTGAGCACAAGGCTGACTGCTGGGCAGAACCTGGCACCCTGGATGGAGGTGGAGGTGTAAAGGGGCACCCTGGGGTTGTCTGTCTAAGAGAGAGGATGGCGATAAAGATATGGGTTGCAGCAAGGGCTAGGCTCGAGGTGGGACTAGGACAGGGGCTGGGGCAGGATTAGGGCCAGTAAACCGAGGACTGGGGCTGAAGCCAGGGCTGGGGTGAGTCTTAGGGCTAGAGCTGCTCCTGGGGGCGTGGGTGCACTGCTCAGAAGCCCAGGCATTAGACACAGGCAGCCTGGGTTCTTCGCTCTCTGGGTGGTCTCCGGCGGGCTCTCTCTTGCCCTTGATCTTTACTCCAATCTCATCTTCTCACCTGAATACCCTATTTCATGTCACAATCTGCCCCCCCAGTCCTGCTCCACTTTATAGCTGCTCTAGCTCTTTATCCCTTCCCTTCTAACTTACTATATAATTTACGTATTTACAATGTGTATTGTTCGTTGTCTGTCTGCCCTAACTAGTATGTCAGCTCCATGAGGACAGAAATCTTGGGGCGGGTTGGTTGGTTTGACTTGTGTCTCCAGTTCCTAGAACAGCAGGGAATGCTGTTGAGTGAGTTAAGTTGCTAAGCCTCTCGGAGCTGAGGGAGTCCCCCTTGCAAGAGTGAAGCAGACATTAACGGTGCGGCCTGGTGCTGCAGAGAGGAGCGATGCGATCTCACCGGTGCAGAACTGTGCACCGGCCTGGCCGGCACTTCCACAAGCCGTGGCTCCCAGATGCCCCTGTTACCTCATCTGTACAATGGAAATGAAAGTCCCTTCTCTGTCGGGCTGTCGTGAGGATTACAGGGCTCGGTAGTACGATGCACTTAGACCACACCAAGTCAGTGTTCAGTAATGTTGGGCAGAGACATTGTTGGTTTTATGGTACTGCCTCGGTTTTTTAGTGCTTTCCGTGTTTCGTTGAGTTGAAGGTGGGGCTGGAGGTGACTCTGGGAGTCCAACAGCTGAACCTTTTGTTCTGCCTGGGCTTGCGATACGATCCTTCCAATCCAGGGCAGGCAAAAGGTTTCCAGACCCCTCCTCTTCAACCCACCTAGATTTCAGGCTATGCCAGGGGTGCCAAAAATATGTATACACGTTTAAAGTGATGTTACCTATGTATTACTTTTCAAAGTTGGATTGCATTACGGTAGCAATGTGTAGTATGACGTTCGCTCAAAAGATGACATTAATCAAATGAATGCTAGCGTCACCATGGGACAGGCAGGACAGTCACAGGAAATGGTGGAAGCACGGTTGTCCTTCAAGGAGTGCAAGACCATTTTGAAGTGGTATTTGAAATTCGAGAACATTGTTTGAGTTTCTCCCATGTTCTGACTAACAAACACCCTTTGACTTCCACCTATGGGGGATCTTAAAGGATGTGGTGTACTGTAGAAAACTGGGTACACTGGTGGTACTTTGGGAACGAATTGAAACAGCATGTGCAGCGATACAAGTGGACACTTTGGTCAGCGTTGCTCAAGCAGGTGTACACTGTAATCAGAAGGGTCTGGACACTAAGGATAACCACTTTGAGCATCTCTTGTAATTGCAGAAGTCAAATGTGACTTGTATCTATCTTTTGCTATTGGTATACATTGAGTGTTACAATTTTAGTACAGTTTTCCCCTTTCTTAAAATGTGTGTACATTTTTTTGGCTCCCTCTGTATTTCCCCAACCAATCAGAGATGACTCCATGCTGCCCCCTGTCTCTAGGCCTTGGAGATTTGTTCTCTCTGTCCTTTCTCCTCCATCCCTCACTCTGAGGGCCTGACACCCCTGTGCCATTTCAGCATTTCTCACTGCAGGAACTGCACGGGGGTCAGTGGAAGTGACAATTAAAACTTTGGGGCTCCTGGCCTCCTCACCTCAAACTTAGCTTCTAATGTCAGGCGAACTTCAGGACTTGTTTAAGGCAGGAGGCACTCAATAAATATGGAATAAATGAATGAGTAGAAAAAGCCCAGGCTCCGACCCTGACCTTTAGGTAACTAATGCTTCTGGTCTTTGGTTTCCTCATCTTTAATGAGATTAGAAGTGCCTTGCCCTGTCCACCGTACAAAGCTGTTGTGAGAATAAAATGAGATCATCAACTCTTCAAGCAAAGGGAGTGTGGAGGTCAAGCAGTCCAATTAGCTTATTATCTTTCTTTAAATCAGAGCCCGAGAGACAAGTTGTACATTAGACACAGAGAACTCTACTGTAATGAGCTGCTTTCTACCAGCTGAGTGGTCCCAGAATCCTGGAATCTGGGCTGGATTAGAGATTGTCCAGTCCAACCAGCCGGAGGGCATCTGAGCCTAGACAGGGAATGTGACTTGCTCAGCCCACCTAGGGCAGAATTAAAAGTTGGGGATCCTAGTTGGGGATCCTAGGTCAAGGCCTGTTGTATTAATGTCACCAGGAGGGGTGACATCCTGGGAGCAGGGATGGCAATGGCTGCAGGGTGCGCCTGCCTCAGCTGAATTCTCCTTGTGGGCAGAGCCCAGGAGAAGGGTATGAGGGGTGAGGGAGGAAGGTGGCGGGGTTGGTCAGGCAGCCGTCATTCTTGCTGGTAACCAATCCCCGGGCTTCCAAGGCTGGGTGGGGAGTACCTAGGGGAAAATCACGTGCACACAGGGTCCCAACACAGGCTACGTGGCACAACCTGAAGTGCCCATCCTTCATAGCTTTGGGGAGATCCAAAGTCAGGGCAGGTACTGGGGCCCCATGATTGGTGGGATGGGGTTCCCACTGACTCCTTGCTGGCTCAGCTTCAGGGCCTCTACCTAGGCTGTGACAGGCAGACTTTCCTCCTCATGCCTGGGGATTTGCCCCTGGCTCACAAACAATGACATCATTTCAAGCCTCCCGGTATCCCTAAACCCTTCCTTGGAGCTTGCCCACGATTATAGAGCCCCTCCCAGGTTTGGGGCTCAGTCTGGATGCTTTCATCCACAATTTCTTATGCAAAAGTGTTGTACTTCCTAAACTTCATTCATTTACCACCTCTATGATTTTTGCCATAATAACCTAACCCATTAAATATATACATATTTATACAATGTTTTGATTCACTTTTTAAAAATATAAACCTATGCCAAAAAGTAAACTTTAGATCACTTCTGTAAATAAGGAAATAGTATCAACCACTAAAAATACAAGAAGAAAGAAAAAAAATACAAAGACATTCTTTGTATTTTTTTCTAGTTCCAACCATACTGAGAAGTCACCTGCGTGCTCTCTCTGGGCCTCCGTTTTCTCCTCTGTAAAATGGGGTTGTTGGGAGATAACGATTGGGAGATACCTGGCCCTGAGCAGCACGGAACAGGTAAAAGAGAGAATTCTGGGCTGGTACTGGTTCTGAAGGCACTGACACCTTCTCCTCTCTGCTCTGGCCTCAGTCCCCTCCTGCACTTCCCCCCTCCCCCATTTATCTAGAATTTTAGAGTTTCCTGTGCACTATTCAACCACTGTCTCATATGACTCTTACCACGTGGTGAGAGAAGCCAGGGGAGATGAGTGCCTGTTAAGGGGCAAGCCAGTGCACAGGGGTCAAGGGACTTGCCCAAGGACACCAGGGTGGAATCCTGAACCTGGGCTGACTCCACTGCCTGGGAAGTGAGCTCCTTCCCCAGGTCACCGAGGAGGCATGTCCTGAGGCTCTGGCTGGGTCCCTTCCTCCCCTGAGGAGAAAAGGGCATAGCCCCTGCCCAGGGGAAGCGCACCTCCCCAAGCCACCCCTAGGTCTCCCTTGGCTTCCACGGTGCAGGGACAGGGAAGAGAAAGAAGCTTGTGGTCTGGTTTGGAGTGGGAAGGAGAGAGGCCAAGGAAGAGCGTCAGAGACAGAGAGGGCCAGAGAAGGAGAGGGGGACAGAGAGCCCCCGCTCACCACCAATAAAATAGACAAGTAGACAGACACAGAGACAGATAAACAGGAGCAGACTGCACAGAGGGTGCCAGAGAGACAGACACAGAAAGTTCGAGCCAAAGATAAAGATAGCTAGGACACACGGAGAGACCGGATCAGAGCCAGAACTCGAGGGAGAGAGGGCGCGGGCCGCACAGGAAAAGTCTGGAGGTGGAGGGGGCCCCCAAGAGCTCCAGGAGCGGCGGAGCCCGAGAGCCGCGCCCCCCGTGCCGCCCCCAGCCCCCCGCAGGGCTAGAGTGGGGCTGGGGCCGAGGGGGCTGTGCCCCTGCGCCCGGCAGGGGGCGCCCTGGCCCCGTGGCCCGAGCCGTAGGCAGGCTGGGGCAGGGGGCGGAGCGGGGGCGGGGAGGGCCGGGGGCGGGATGGGGGCGGGGAGGCCCCGGCCGGGCCGGGGGTAGGGATGGGGGAGGGCTGCCCCGGCCGCACTCGGCCCCGCGGCCGCCTTTATAAGCCCGCGGGGAAGGTGGCTTCGGCAGCGTCGAGCTCCCGCCACTCCGAACCCTCAGTCCCCTGGTACCGATCTCACGTCACTGTGCCAGCACAGACCTTCACCCGCGAACTCTGAGCAGGTAAGGTCTCCACGCCGCCTCTGCTCCTTGGGACCCCCGGGAGCATGGTTGACCCCCAGCCCCTCCCACATCCTCTCGCTCGGGGATGGCGGCGAGGTTGGCTATAAATGGCAGGGCAGGGACCTCCTGGCCCCCACACCCCGTTCCGGACCTCCAGCCACTTGTCCTGTCCCGGTACTCGTGCGGGCGTGCTGGGCCGGCCGGAGTTTGGACGTGGCTCCACTGGCGCCCTCGAATTAAGGGGCTGCTGATGCAGTCCTGGGGCCTCCTGCCTCCCGGACCGCTGCCTGGGACCCCCACCCTCGGTCCAGCCCCCCCACCCCCGTGCGTGCTAACAGCCCCTACCCAATCCTCCCACCTAGTAACCTGTGGATGTCGCCACAGCCACCAGGGGAGGGAGCATGTCCGTCCCCGTGGGATCTAAAGTAGTTTGGGCCAGAGCTCGCAGCAGCAGAGGGAGGGAACCTCTGGGGACGGAGAAAGGGGACATCCGGCCTGTCGGTGTCAGTTTGGGAGTCGGAGTGGGCACAGCAGCCAGTGGGCAAACTTTGGAGCCCCGAAGCCCGGGGAGCCCCCAACCCACCTCTGGGCGTGTGCAGGTGAGTGGGTCGCCCAGGGTTGGTTCCTGTGCCCAGTCTTGATAAGAAAGGGTGAAATACATGGACAGCAATGGTGGGGTGGGAAGCTGAGGCAAACCCCATCTTCCCCTGACGTTGTCTCTTTCGGACCCTTTTCAACACATAATGGGGCTGGGGGTGTAGGGAATGCTGGAGGTCCGAAGACAGGGCGACTCTCTGGCCGGGCAGGGCCTTTGGGTCCAGGGAAAAGCTCGGACTCCACAGGTGGGCGGGGCTTCTCAGGGAGGCAGTGTGGATGACCCCAACTGTTTGAGTGCCAGTTGTGTGCCAGACCCTCTCCAACACCTCACGTGGGTCATGTTGTTTACAAATGGGAAGAGTGAGGTTTCGAGAAGTTAAGCAAGTAGGTAAGAAGGTAAGCAAAGTAGGGACCAGGATTTGACCCCAGACTCTAATCCTACCACCTTAGCCTCCTACTTCCACTGGGGCTGAGGCTTGCTTCCATTGGTTCCACCTTCTCGCCCTTCCAGGGCTCAGTCCTGCGCCCCCCGCAGACTTGCCATCTTCAAATCTGTAGTCCTTCCCACCTGTGCTGTCCCCATCCCACCCTGTCCCTGTCCCTCTGCCTCCTTTTTCTCTTCCTGAACTCCATGCCTCTAAATTCCCTGAGCAGAAGAGGCCCCTGGACACACTCCCAGCTTCCCAGCTCCTGGAGTGAGGCCGCTAGGGTGTCTGTGTCTGTGGCCCCACGTGTAAAGTGGGAAGTATGCCTCTCCCATCAGACTGCTGTGAGGAATTAAACGGAACTGAGGCCAGAAGCGAAATGCTATCTTCATTTCACAGCGCCAAGCTCTGTTCTCGGTGCTGGGAATACAGCTTAAGTAAATTAGGCAGACAGAAGCCCTGGTCGCGGAGCAGGCATTCAGACATTCGTCTACTAATGGTTTTTTCGCCTCTGAAATGGACATTTTAGAATCAGAATCAAGTCATTCACAAGGGAGGAGATTAAAATGCAAGAACACATGTAAAACTGATCAGCCAACGTTTGGTCCTCACTGTGAGAAGTCAACCTAGCTGTGTAACCTGGGATGAGGTCTGTCCCCTGTTGTGGTTTTTGGCTGAAGAGATCAATAAATGGTACCTTCCTGTGGTGAGGTCTAGATTAATGCATGCAAAGTATTTAGCCAGTGCCTATGCTTAAGAAAATACTGGCTACCACCAGCTGTAATCTCAGCAGAAAATATGATGCTGGGACTGGGTGTAGGCTTATGTCTCCTTCCTGCCGGCACCTTCGTTTCCAGTTCCCTAAAGGACAGACCCTGCTTAAAATGTTCCTTTTACCACAGCATCTTCCCACTTACAGATACTTTCCTCATTTATTGTGTTTACTGCTAATTCCTCTTTCACTGACGTGTGAGCTCCACAGAGCAGGGGTTTTTGTTTTGATCATAGAGGTATGGTGAATGCCGGGAACACTAATTGGCACATACTTAGGTACTCAATTGTTGAATGATCAATTAATGGAGTAAACTTCATTGTTTAAAACAGAAACCAACTAAACCAAAGCTTTAATATCATCTCCTTATTTCATAAGAAACATGCACATGCCATACCTTCTTCAGCATGCTGGGACTCAGGGGAGAGTTCAGCTGCAGCTAGGCTGTGAGGATCCAAACCACTCGAAAAATATATTCAGTGAAGGGATGGAGGGGCTCTCCCACATACGGGAGCTTGGACATGGCCTAGATTAACCAGAAGTCAGTAATCAGCACTTACAGACTCAACCTGGCACCTGCCTTCCTCTAGGCTCTGCTCATTCCCTGGTGGGCTGCACTGGAGTGTGGCCTGGTACTCCCTGGCCCACACTCAGATTCCTACCGCCCTAGAACAGCCTAGGGCAGGACCCTAGAGCTCTATGCTGGGAACAGGCCTGGGGCTCTTATCTCCTCAGTGCCTCTGCCGTCCGCCTGTTCTTGTGCCTCACTGTGTCCCAGCTTGGAAATGGGGTGAACCCAAACTCAAGCCCAGCCTGACCTGTGGCATACACATCCAGCATGCCCCGCAAGCTAGATGCAGTCCTAACTTTACAAGGGGAGAAAGACGTCTGGGAGAGGAAAAGCAACTCATCCAGGAACACTCATGCTACCTGGGGAGCTGGGGCTGGATGGAGCCTGAGTGTCCAGAATTCCAAGTCTAGTGATCTCTGTGTTGTACCCATCTCTGGGCATGAGACCTCTTAATCTGGGGGTAGGGTCCAGCGGCGTAACCTGGAGTTCTCACCTTGAAAGAGAAACTGGAACTATTAATACAAACCCCAGCGCTCAAAGAGAGCGGAGCAGGGAGAGGGCGAGCTGGGCTGAGAACCAGCGCTCAGAAATCTCCGCGCAACCGCAGGAATGCTGACTCAGCTCCCCAGCGCAGGCTGGAGCTAGGCTGTGTGGTATTTTTTTTTTTCCTTCTAGAGATGTCCTCACTTTTAGAGGGCAGCTGGGGGCAGTAGATTGGAGGTTTGTTCCCAGCACTGCTGTGTGACCCTGGACAAGTCATTTCCCCTTTCTGAGCTCAAATGAGGAAGAAATCTGTGGCGGGGGTTAATGATATGTACAGTAGACCTCAGCACCCATGGGAGTTGGTAGATGCCAGATAAATGTACCTGGCACTCTCAAGCAACTGGCACAAAAAATCTTTGCTTGAGTTCTGGTTAACTGAGAGTCTACTGTCCTCTGCAGTGTGGCTATGAGGGGCCAGCAGATCATAAATGGTTTTTCAACCTTCAGCTGAACCAGTGTTGGTGACTATTATTGAGAATTTCATAATAATCCTAATTTCAGCAACATTTTCCCTCACCACCAGGTGATCCATAAGAAACAGAAGGAAGACCCTGCTTAGGTTATAAAGGCCTAGGGACAGCCAGGAAAATGCTGGCTTTGGGGTCAGCATCTTGGGTTCCAGTCCTTAGCCTGAGGCAAGTCACTTCACCTCTCAGAGTGTTCGGTTCCTAGTAGGCCCTCAGAAACTTGAACATGATGCTCAGTGTCTAAAAAACACTCCAGAACAGTCTCCATATTTTTCCACCTCTGCATACCACCCCCCAACATTTCATAATTACTCCCAGAAATATTTCATGCTGAAAGTTTTCCATGTTGAAATTCCCAACCTCACTGTGGCATGAAATCAATTGTTTGCATTTAATTTGACTTCTCAAATTAAGGGGTAAAATTCGAGATGAGGATAGGGGTTGAGAGGAGAGATGAGGAAAACCAAGTTAAACCAGATGTGTTTTTGTTTAACTGCAGGATGGTGGTTAAATGGCCCCAGGATTACCACCGTTCCTTCTGAATTCCAGTAACCAGGAGTCAGGTTTCACTAAAAATTGTAGTGTTCCTGCCTGGTGGATGTGGACTCACCCTCCCCATTATTATTATTATTACTATTTTATGTTCATCTGAGGCCACAAAGACTGGCCAGAGAGGAGACCTCATAGATGCCTAGAATTTCAGAGCTGGAAGGCGTGTAGAGGCTGCCTGTCAGCTGGCGGCCGTCCAGACCTGGGAGACTGAGGCCCCAGAGGGGAAGGGGCTCGCTGAGGGTCACCCGGCTGCTTAGGGCAGAGTTGGACTAGGGATTCAGTCTCCCAGCTCTGAGCTCCACGACCTAATTGGGTGTGTACTTGTTTCATAATACAGCCTTAGTATAGCTATCTTTTGAAAAGAAAGAATTGTTTAAGGGCGGATGCTGATAGTCGGGATTGGTAGAAAAAGATCTTCAATCCAGGAGAGCAGAGTTTAAGTCCTTGCCCGTTGATATATACTACCTGTGCAACCTTGGGCAAGTCACCTCCCCTCTCTGAACCTCAGCCTCCTGATCGGTAAGCCAAGATGTCTGAGGAGCAGGAGTCCAGGGGTGAGACTTCCCTAAGACTTGGAACGGGTCTAATTTAATCCATTGGTCCTCGAATATCGATCACCTAGGTTATGGCAGGTCAGTGACAAACTGCCCTCTTAGGGTGGCAGGGGGCAGGCGTGGTGGATTGTTGACTCCTGCTGTGATTTAAAAACTTTGATTTAGTGGTTAATGGTGTTAAACTTGCAATTTTATTTTACTTCTCTTGAAAGATCAGAAGATGTGGCCATAGTGGGCTACATTCCTGCCTGGCCACCAAGGCTGGAGTTGATTAGCAGCAGCTCCAACCACTCCACCACAGTGCCCACCACTCCCTACCCTCTCACACCCAGCCCACTGGCTTCACTGACATTACCTGCCTGCCTTTTGAGTTTGCAGTTTCTGGGCTTGGTGCTGTGAGGCCACAGAAGTGAGGCTCAAAGCTCATCTCACCAGAATGCCTGCGTGAGGCCTGGGCCAGCCCTCAGGGGGCTCAGGGTAGGAGCGTGGGGCACATGACATTGGTCTCTCTCTGCAGCCAGCAGTATCTCTGAAACATGTCAGCAAGGAAGAGGGAGCTTTCTTCCTGCTTTGGTGGTCCCCAGGAAGAGTCTATGGACTCTAGAGGTTTGGGGTTAACAACATCAGTCTGTTGGGGCTCAGAACTGGCCCTGGGGCCTACCCCCTTGGGGACAGGCAGCCCTAGGTGCTTCAGTCTAGAGCAAGCTTGTCCAACCCACAGCCTGCGGGCCACATGTGGCCCAGGATGGCTTTGAATGTGGCCCAACACAAATTCGTAAACTTTCTTAAAACATTATGAACATTATGCACAGACCTTCTTCTTCTTCTTCTTCTTCTTCTTCTTCTTTTTTTTTTTTAGCTCACCAGCTATCGTTAATGTTAGTGTATTTTATGTGTGGCCCAAGACAATTCTTCCAGTGTGGCCCAGAGAAGCCAAAAGGTCGGACACCCTGGTCTAGAGATTATGCAGCCCCCTTAGGGAAGGGACTCCCTTGACATCTGCCACCTCCCCTAATGCTCCCCAAAGCCCTGTGCATTGGTGTTTACCCACTTCACAGACAAGAAACACCATATTGCCATCTAAACCCCAGTTCTCTAATCTACTCCTCTGCTGGCAGCCAAGGTCTGGTGATGACAGCAGGCACCACAGATCTTCAAATCACCATGACCAGTTCAAGGGCAGCATGGGAGGCCATGAACCCTCATGGTTAAATATAGGGGCTCTGGAGGCAGCTGCCTAGAGGGGAGATTCTAGAAGGTCTTCACAAACTGCTCTGGGGGTCCAGTTAGGCTGACCAGATGTCCTGTTTTAAATGGGACAGAAAACAATAATACTGTCCCATTTCAAAATGGTACATCCGGTCAGCCTGGTCTCATGGGACTGAGTACAGGGTGTCCGTAGGCTGACCGCATGTATCGTTTGAAATGGGACAGTTGTTTTCTGTTCTGTTTAAAACCAGACATCTGGTCAGCCTATACAAGATGAATAAGGGGGGCTCTGATTCCCGATAGTGACCACAGGTCCCCTGGTCCTGGTGCTGGCAGAGGGGTTCAGAAATGTGCCTGTGGGAAGTAGCATTTTGTGGGCACCAGGCACCTTCAGCATTACTTCATCCTAACCTACCTCACCCCCGGCCGTTTTTGTTTGTTTGTTTGTTTTTTTGTATGTGGGCAGTGCCGCCAGTGCCAGCGCCGAAGCCTTAAGCCACTACACCACCAGGGAACTCCATTCCTGGCTGTTTTTGTAGTTGAGGAGACTGAGGCTCAGAGGGCAGACACCTCGGGTTCAGATCCCCTCACCCCACCAGGTGCCTCTGTCACCCTGTGCTGACCCAGGGAAGGAAGGAGCAGGAAGGGGAGGCTGGGAGGTCATTTCTGGGAATAGACTGGGAATAGACCCAGTGGTCCTGCAGTGAGGGCCTGAGCCTGGCTGGATGCAGAGAAGTGTCTTCCTCCTCCCAGATCTCAGGTCTGAGAGCTTCACCTGGCCAGGCCTGCAAGCCACTGGGCAGAGCTCAGCAAGTACTGTATGTTCTTTGCAAAAGTGTTTAGGTGGCTTTTATTTGAAAAACCATAAGTCCAGCCTTTAAAAGGTTCTACCGTGTGACATTTTGGTTGAGTCAAGCTCTTGGCTTCTCTAATCCATCTTTTACTTTGTCTACAAAACAACAGGGTGGGTCCCCTCTTAGATCTCAGGCTGAGGTTTTCAGGTCTCTGTCCTGTCATCCCCCGGGCCTCTTTGTTGGCTGTCGCTGGACTGTATCTAGTTTGGCCTATCTCAATATCATTTGTGTCTTTTTCCCTCCACCCCCCACTTTGACTTACCAACCTTGTGACAGCAGTTAATAATGTATTCATCTGCCACCATTCTGGGTAGAAAGCGTCGCCGCTGATTCTGAGCCCTCCTCCCCTCCCTCACGCCCTCTCAGCACTTCCAAAGCTGCTCTGCCCTCTCCACCCCCACCCCTCCCACCTGCTCGCCCCGCTGCTAACAGGGGCCAGGTGTGGTGTTCCCCGCCTCACCTGGAGCTGCTTAGTTTTACAGTAGCGCTGTGTGGCAAGCGCTATTATCGCGTGTTACAGATGAGGGAACCCACACAAAGTCACCCAGTTGGAATGTACCCATTTGTCCCCTACGCTTGCCAGTCCACCCACTCAAGGCTGCTTTCTTCTCTATGACCGGAATGACACCATCCAGCTTTCTAGAAGAATCCAGTTCCTTATTTACTTTGGAGTCACCAAACATAGTAATTCCTATTTCAGCTTCGCTTAGCCTATCAGCATATCAAAGATAAACAGGGTTTCTTCTCAACAGCTCCTTCAAGCCCCTGCCTGAGTCACCTGTTTTTTTGTTTCATTTCGTTTATGTGTGAAAATGCCGTGTGTTAAGTTTTCCTCTCGACCTAATCCTTATAATGAACATTTATAGGGCTTACTCTGTGTTAGGGACTGAGCTAATCACTTGGGATGACGTTTTTGTATTTAATTTGTTTTACTCTCCATTTTACAAAGAGGGGACTGCAACTCAGAGAAGCTGAGTGACTTAAGGTCACACAGCTGGAAAGTGGAGGTGAAGCTGAAATCCGGGTTGGGTTGCGTCTTCTCTGGCCCAATCAGATTAGCATCTGAATTCAAATTTTTATGTGTGGATACAAGCCCTCAGGGGACCTCGCTGTATGCATTTATTTTCACTGGAGCTGTGTCTTTGGGGTTTGCAAATTGATGGGCAGTGGGAAGTCTCAGTAGGAGGCGACCATGCATAGGCATTCCTGGGTGGGCTGCGGCATCTGTATTCTCCCAGACAATGGGTCTCAGCCCACATACCTCCTCTTCTCATCAAGGAAAAGGAGGAAAGTGCCATCAGGAAGCATCCTCAGAAACCCCTCAGAGGGCCCTGGATGTGAATCCCAGCCACCTCCAACCCAGCCGTGTGAACTTGGGCAAGCCTCCTTTCACTTTTTTGGCTTTCAGTGACCTTGCCTGACGACCCTGGCTTGCATAGAGTGAGGCAAGGCCTTAGGACTTTTCTAGTTCATGTATGGCACATACCGTATTTTGTCAGGTATAGAGTGCACCCCCATTTCTGGTCCAAACTTTCAGGGAAAACAATCTTGCATTTAAAATTTTTAATTCAAAATTGCATTTGTTTATATTTAGGTACTTGGGGTTTTTTTTGTATTATAAAGGGATATTAGCATTTATCATATTATTGTATTCCAGGGTATTATTTTGCATATGGACATTGTTATTGATTTCTAGAGTTACACTTTTAACTCATAAGCATAAATAAAATAATTAAAAACAGGGAGATCCAAGATGGCGGAGTAGGAACACTGTGCCTGCTTCGTTCCGTGAACACATTAAAATTACAACTAAATTACTGACCAACCAACCTGGAGCACCCTCTGAAGCCCAGCTGAACAGAAGCTTTATAACTGAGGCTACAGAAAGGAGGAGGCCATGGCGAGACCGCTGGCAGGGGCGCGGACGCTAAAGGAGCCAAAC
>PVJL010014085.1:0-29479 GCA_004026885.1 Lyroderma lyra | reverse complement strand
GGGGTTTGGGGGCACAGTGGGGTGCAGTGGGGTTTGGGGGCGCAGTGGGGCACAGTGGGGTTTGGGGTGCAGTGGGGCGCAGTAGGGTGCGGGGGGCAGGGTTACCGTCACGCCCTCCGCCTCACAGTAAGCCTGGAGGGGACTCTTGCCGTCCACGAAGGGGGTGTGGTGGAAGCTGATGGCGGGCGACTTCCTCTCCCTCTCCTAGACAGAGCGCGAGGCTGGACGCAGGGTCCCAGGGAGCACGGGGAAGCCTCAGAGGCCACCACGCGCTCAGCACGCTGCTCGTGCCCATGAAGCCCCGGCCGCAGGGCAGCGGCCCACACCCTGCTGGACCTGCCCGAGCAGACGGCCCCTGTGCCAACTTGCGTCCTGGCACCCCGCCCACCTGAGGTGTGGGGGCGTGGGGTCCCCACTTGCCCACTGAGGAAGCAGGTTGACTCCAGACGGAGCTGCCCTCAGGGCCCTCTCATCCACCTCCCTGGGCAGGCAGGAAGGCTGTGTGACCGCTCCCCGTGGTGGACCAGCCCCAGTGAAGGGCGCCTGGCCGCCCCGTGGCACCCTCATGCAGAGAGATGCGTGCTTTCCACCCTGGCCGTGTGGGGTTGAGTGCAAACGCCCGTGTCTGGAAGGCCACGCAGCGGGCCCTGGGTTCCCCCAGCTCTGTGTCGACCACGCGTGGGACCCCGGCTCACGGCCCGCGTCACTCCCGCCGCGCACCTCCAGCTCCAGGATCCGGAATTCCAGCAGCTCGTTTTGGTCTCTCCCATCCTGGACCTCGTGTTTTAACCGAGCTTCCTCCGCCTCCATCTGTTTAATCTGTAAAATAAAAGGCGGACGAGATACTGGAGGTCACGTGAGGTCAATTCCAGGGCTTTCCCGACAGCTGCTGGCTGTCGGTGGGGACAGTGACCAGCCTGGAGCCTGGCCCAGAGCTCTCATTCCAGCGTGGGTCTGTGTGGGTCCCCCCAGAGAGCCTGGTGAGCCCCACCCAGAAGAGGTGAGGTGTCCCCACATGGCCCCTGCCTTCCCGGGACCCAGGCAGTGCTCCGTGCAGCCCAGGCTGGCCCTGAGTCTCAAGGACAGTGTCTGATGGAGAAGCCACATGCCCTGGCTGCCTGGCCACCCTCCAGATTGACTGCACTAATTAAGGGACTGTTTACATATCAGCTTTGACAAAGGAACCTGATGTATGACACCAACACCTTTCAAAGGGTCCTCACAACAAAGCCCAGTGGCCTCGTGAGGACAGGGAAACGCACCAGGGGCATGTTCGTGGCCAGGTGGCTCGGCCCTGCCCCCGAAATGAGCCTAGGGGCTGAAGGGGCTGCTCTGCTGCTCACGGATCACATCTGACAGGCCCAGGAGCATCTCCTCTGAGTGAAGTGACACCTTTGGAGCTGGTCTTTCCACAGGGCCACATGTCACCCACCCTGAACAGCTGGGGCCACTGGGAGCACCTATGGGCCACAAATGTGACCCCGTGCCCATCGTAGCCAGAGAAAATCACAGGCTTTAAGTATGCATGTGAATGTTTAAATGTGCATGTGTGTGCATGTGTGTGCGCGTGTGTATATGAGCATTTACGGGCACATGTGTGTGTTTATGTGTGCACATGAGTGAAATTTGTGTGTGCTTGTGAGTGGTTGTACACGGGAGCACTTACATGTGCGCATGCTGTTTATGTGTGCACACGGGCATTTACGTGTGCATGTTGTTTATGTGCACACGCAGGCGTTTGTGTGCACATGAGCACAGCACCTGTCACCATGGCATGACGCTCTCCTGCCTCTAGCGCGTGGCCCCTGCCACCTCCCACTCCCTCCACGTGACCTGGCCCTGCAGCTCCGGGCCCTTCCCACCCGGGATGGCCACCAAGGGCCCAAGTCTGATCTGACAAGCCACCTGCTATCTGCGGCCCCAGAGAACAGACCGGATGGGGGTGCTGCTGGAGAGGGAGGCGCCCCAGGACGGACGTCCGCCTCTCCTGGTCTGCACCCTCCTCGGGGAGGACACGGCAGAAGCTCGGGCCGCGCGTGAGGTCAGCCCGGCCGTGGGCAGGGCTTCTGACCCGCCTTCCGTCTGATACAGGCCGACAGCCCACGGAGCCCGGCCTGCGGGAGCGGGTGACGCAGCTGACATTTCGGAGGGCTCTTGTTAACCGGAGGCCCAGAGAACTGATAACGGGGGTCACCCCCAGGGGGAGCTGGGGTTGCCCCAGCGTGCTCACACCTGCTGGGCGGTGACAGTCCCCAGTCCTTCCGTGGACTCGGAGGGGCGTCGGCGCCGCGGGCCACCTTCCCGACCCGGGGACCCCGCCTAGGCCCAGCCGGGCCGCGCACCTTCTCCACGAGCTCCTGGTTCCTCCGATACAGCGCCTGCTTGTCTTCAATCCACTTCGTGTCCTCGAGGAGGGAGGGGAAACGGACCAGTGAGGTCACGGCGCCAGGAAGCCGGGGAGCCAGCACTGAAGCTGCGCTTCAGCAGAGCGGGGGACCCGGCGAAGGGACGACACACCGCTTCCGCCACCAGTTGGTCACCCAGCTGGGGCACCCTGATTTCACCCATTGTCTTGGTGGGTCCCGGCTGGCGGGCAGGCGGGGACAGGCCTGCCTGGGGAGCCCTGCGCACGCCGGCCGTGCTCACCTGCCCCTGGGCGGCCAGGGCCCTCTCCAGGTCCTCTATCCGCGCCTGCGCCCTCTGCGCCTCTGCCTGGAGCTGCTCGCGGGTCTGCAGGGCCGTGGAGACAGACGTACAATTTCCCCGAGAGCCGGGACAGGCCCGCACGGCGGGGTCCACGGGGCGTCTGCCCGCCGGCTCAGCGGGAGGAGGAGTGGCCACCTGAGGCTCTCCAGGGCCCTGCAAGGGACCTCCCTGGGATCACGGGGCGACCTGGGGTTCGTCTGGAGGGACTGTGAGGGGGAAGCCCCTTTACAGGTGAGACAGCCCACGAGGGCGGCTGGGCCTGCTGGCTGCTGGCAGAGGGCCTCCTCCCAGCCCTGGCCCGAGTGACAGTGACGACCACAGGCAGACGGGCTTCCCTGAGGGCACGGGCACCCTCTGCCAGCCTGGGCTCCCCCCTTTCTCGCGTCTGCTGTCCCCTCCTTCCCCAGCCTGTCCCTTGCTGAAAAGCCCAGCCCCCGAGCGGCCCCGGGGCGCTGCCCCTGAGTTAGCTCCCTCTCGGCCTCCACCCCAGGGTGCCGTACCCCGTGGGCGTTCCTGCTCCCTGGACAGTTTCCAAGGGAGTGGGTGAGCGTGTCTGCCGCCCCGGGCCCCTCTTGGGGGTGGCGGGCCCCAGCTTTCCCTGTCTGGCCCCCGCCCCACCCCCGGCCTCTTTCCTCCTCGAGGGGCCGCGGGAATAAAGGTGAAGCCTTCATGTGCGACCGGGGCGGGGGGCTTCCGGTTCATGCTCACACCGTGTTTCAGACGGGGGGCTGCGGCCGTGAGGGGCGCTGGCCACCCCCAGTCTTGGGGCCGCATGTCGGGCAGGCCGCGCACGTCCCCGTGCCCCCCGCCCCCCAGGGCCTCCGTGTGCAGGGAGGGAGGCGGAGAGTCTGCCGGCGTGGGACCGTCGCTATTGGAAACGCGGCTCGGGCATTTCTGCTGTCCGGTCGCCGTCCTCCCCGCCTCTTGGTTTGTCTGCTTTCCTGTGGCTTCTCTGGTGCCAGCAGGAAAGAGGGGGGAGGGTCCCCAGCCTCCAGGTGGGCACAGCGCTGCTCCCCACCCTGGCCACCAAGAGGGGCTCGGCCGGTCCCGCCCCGCTACTGGGTCCACGGGGCTCCGGCACGCATGTGAGTGTTTAAATGTGCACACGAGTGACCGCCCCCTGGAGAGAGACTGACACACTCCCTTCTCTGGGGACAGGCAGGAACTAAGTCCCACAGTGGGACAGGGAACGTTGTGTTTTGCAAAAGAAATGTCCCCTCCACGTTGCTCTCCCTTGTCAGGCCAGAAGGACGAGGCTGTGGGCTGGCAGGTGAGCCCTCCCCCACGGGGACGCGGCCTGTCACCCTGTGCGGTGTCCCTCGGAGCCCTGGTAGGTCCGGGAGGCAGGCGGGGTGGTGTGAGGGCCCCGTACCACGGCCCGCCCTGGCAGCCAGCAGTTTCCGCCTCCCCAGTGGGACATGAGACGTGGGGCCCCCGCCCCCGCTGCACCCAGGGGCAGGGCGGGAGACCTCCATCTGCTCTGGGCAGGGCCTGCCCAGCGAGGCGTGCGATGAGGCGGGCACAGCCTCTGAGCTCAGTGGGAGCCGGAGGGATGAGCAATCTCAGCAAATTTCACAGCCTGAGCTGGACTGCTGACCCTCACTCACCCCCACACCTCAGTTAGGGCAGAGCTGCCTGGTGTGTAAGGAGGGTGATGTCACCCTCAAGGAGCCCCGGGCCCCTGCTGTCCACCACGGCCCTGGAGCAGGACCGACCCGCTCCCTGGAGGGCCATCAGCATCCTGTGCTGGCACCGCTCGGGACGGGCCCCACCCCCGCCCGCCGACCACAGCGCTGGCTCTCCCTGCCTCGGTGTGTGTCCCCGGCCGACGCTGAGTGCAGGGGAGAAGGGCCCGCGGGAAGACGGGGGGCCCCGCGGGAGCAGAACGGCATGCAGTGGAAGCAGTTAGACCTTAACTTCTCGCTCTGCGTCCAGCGTCCCCCCGACCTGCTCCTGCAGCAGGGCGTACGCGCGCTGCAGGGCCTGGTACTCCATGGTCAGCTGCCGGAACCTCAGCTCTGTGTCCTCCTTGGCCAGGCCCTGGAGAGGTGCACGGGACACAGGTCAGTGCTCAGCCTTCATCTGGGGCAAAGGCCCAGCTGCCACTGAGGCCAGGGCGAGCCTCCTGGGCCGGTGGCCAGCGGCCTGGCTGCGTTTCTACCTGCCAGCCAGGCCACACTGACCCAGACCCACCTCCCTGAGTGGGCTCCGCAGGAGGCCCCCCACCCTGAGTGGGCTTACCTGGGGGGTCCCCCTCCTTGAACGGACTCACCTGGGGGTCCCCCTCCCTGAGCAGGCTCGCCTGGGGGGTTCCCCTCCCTGAGCAGGCTTGCTGGGGGCACCCTCGCTCAGATGAGTCAGGTAGGCCAGCTGGGCGCTGAGAAGGGTGTGTGGCCACTGCCTGCATCCCTGCCACCCCCTCACACTCCGGGCTCCTCCAGCTGCAGTGACACCTGCTGTCCTGAAAGGCCTGGGGGATCTGCTGCCTCCGACGCCCCACTGGACCCTGAAGGGTTCGCTGCTCAGAGGACAAGCCAGAGGTCTGTGTGGGCGCGGCCGTGTCCAGGAGCGACCAGGCTGGGAACCCTGACCCGGCCCCAGGCCCCCTGTTCCCGCGGCTGCTGCTGGCAGCTGTGCTGCTGTGTGTGACAACTCGCAGAGGGTCCCCGGTCTTGGGCAGCCCCCAGACCTGCCAGGAGGCCCCACCACAGCCTCAGTGCCCCACCGCGGCCACTCCCTGTCCCCCAGCCACAGAGGAAGAGCCAGCCAGCGCAGGCTCAGGTGGCCCGTATTTGAGGGTGGCATCTTTCTAGAAGGGTCCAGCCTGCGGGGCACATTAGCCGTGTTTCTATCAGACAAAGCCCATGCCCCCCCACGCGCATACGGCCCAGTGTGCTGACCCCACGCTGGGGGTTCAGCCCTCCCCGGGCAGCCCCTGGAGGCGGGGAGGGGTCCCCTGCACGTCCACAGAAGAGGCGCTAATGCACCGAGGGCGAGAGGCCCTGGGTGTGCGCTCGCGGGGAGGCAGTGCTGGCGGCACAGCCCGTGGGGCCACTGGGCACCTCTCCAGGGGGCGGCTCCAGGCCCTGCGCGGCCAGTCCCGCCAGCCCTGCAGCCCCACCTGCCCAGCCTGCGGGGCCCACTCTGCACGCCCCGCCCCGTACGCCCCGCCCACTTCAGCCGTCCTGCCCCCTGCACGCCCCTCCCCCCGCACGCCCTGCCCTCCAGCAGGTGCTGTTACCTCCTCCAGGTCGTCCTCCGGGGTGCATGGGGTCTGGTCTGTCCTGTCCGTTTGGTACGAGATGGAAGAGCCGTCGGACTCCAGGGAGGCCTCTTCATCGTAACCAAAGAAGGTCTCCACGACGACGGGCTTAGGACGGAGACACTGCCTGAGTCGCCTGGGGCCGCGGGGCTAGTCCGCCTCGCCCTCCCCCTCCCCACCCCGTGCTGCCATCCGTGGGCCAGCTCATGGCCACAGCCCCGAGCTCGGGGTCCCTGCCCTGGGGGCCCATCGGGCTGCCCGACCTCAGGCCAAGGGGGGGCCCTGGAAGTGGGGCTGGAGATCTGTGGGACGGCGGTGCGCCTTTGTGGTTGGGGACCCCGGTGGCACCGGCCCGGCATTCGGTGCATGGCCACGTGTCTGGTCATTCACTTTGTTTTGTTTTGTTTTGTTTTGTTTTGTTTGGTATGTGGGTAGCTCCCTGACCGGGAATCGAACCCAGGCCGCAGCGCTGACAGCGCCAATGCCGAAGCCCCAAGCCACTACACCATCAGGGAACTCCTGGTCATTCACTTTGGTTGTGTTTTCAGAAGTATCGCCCTTGGCAGCAGATTGGAATGCAAACTGAAGCCAGAGCCAAGCACGGCCTTCAGCAGCCAGTGTGAGCCCCTGCCTGAGGGGACCCCACGGCTCACCTCCAGGACTCCCCTCCCCTGGGCTCCTTCAAGTCCCAGCTCAAGGAAGGTCCACCCTCCACAGGGCAGACTCAGCAACCGACCTCCTGCTCTCGCCCCCATCCCGCCCCCGCCCCCACCCCAGCTCACCCTGCTCACTGACAGCCCCTGACGTGCAGGTCCTCCCCCTCCCCGGGTCTCCTGGAGGCACCCGGACCCCGCGGTCCAGGTGAAGGGGGCGGGCCTTCTCCAGCCGGTCCACTCTGCTAGAACCGGGCTGTCCGGCTCCGGCCTCAGATAATCTCCAAATTCCCTGAGGCGCCTGGGCACCCTCGCATGACTCCTAGGAGCCTTTGTAGGGGCCGGACAGCCAGGACCCGCGCCCAAGGAATCGTGACAGGCGCATGGGGAATGGCGCCGACTTTCACAAGCCAAACAGAAAACACGCACGGGTCGTCTCCCACGTCTCCTCCGACAGAAATCACGGGTTTACCGAACAAGGACTGGGCTGCGGAGAAATCACCCCAGGTCTCCCCGGGAGGGGCCGGGGCGGGCCTGGGGACACGGGCTGCAGTGGTTGGGACACGTGACGGTGGGGCAGGCAGTGCTGGCACAGGTGGCGGCCCAGGCAGGCCGCGTGCAGGGCAGGAGGAAGGCCAGCGCCCGTGGCTCGGGGCCTCCTTGTCACTGTCACGAGTTCAGGCCTTCTCTTGGAAACGTGTAAGAAATCAGGTTGGAGTTTTAACTTTAAAACTATAAACAGAATATTTACTTTGGGTCTTATTTTGGTTATTTCATGATAACAATTTTTAGAAGTTATAAAATCATTTCTTTCTGCCTCCACAGGAGGAGACTCACCCCTCTTGGGCGGGTTTTGGGGCACGTGTGTCAGGTGCCCTCGCTCACCTTGGGGAGCTTCGCCATTTTCTTCCTTTGTTTCCGGTACCTTAGGAGCTTGTCACGCTCCTGCCAAAGCCAGTTGAAGAGAATCTTTGAGTAATTGAACAGCTCCATCAGTTTCAAACACTTTCCTGCTTCCGTGTTGTCACGTGAGGGGACACAGAGCGCGACTTCCAAGCCTGTCCACACTGTCGCGCGCACACACGGGCCTGCGGCCCCGCGCCCCAGCGTGCTGTGCAGCCGGGACGGCTCGGATCCGTGACCGCCGTCGGGGTGGCTGGCCTCCGGCCTCCTTCCCGTCTGTGCTGGTGGCCGGGGAGCCCATGTGGGGCACAGGGCATCTGACGGCCCCCACACAGAAACGGGGCTTGAGAGGACTGACGGCCCAGCCCCCCGGGTGCTCCCTGGGCAGATGTCTGCAGGAGTGGCACCCCCATATGTGGACACGGGCCCCACAGACATGTCAAGGGGCCAGTGGCTGCTTCTCTCCAGGGAGCTGGGCTGCACCTTTGTGACAGTCACAGTGAACCAACCAGGCCCAGACTGCGGGTCCGTGCTGGCAGGGGCTGGGGCCTCGTGGTGGGGGAAGTGCCCAGAGAGGGGTGCCACCAGAGCCCTGCCAGGGTGAGTGACTGTCATTAGGAGCAGACCTGGCGCCACCACCGGCCAAGGGGGCACAGTGGACGTTCTCAGCCACGTGGCAGGCAGCACTGTGGTCACAAAACCCACCCAGATGCTGGCATGCCCACTTGTGTCTGGATGGTGAGGAGCCACAGGCGATGGCCCAGGGATGACACCCGGGAAAGGGGGTGGAAGCACAGAGGAGGCTGAGTGCTACTTACTAACACGCTCTTCACGTAGCCGGCCGTTTCCAGGGTCTAGGAAGAGAGGAGAGCTCGCTGGAGAGTGTGAGCACGGCCTTGTCCCCGGGGACCCGCAGAGCCCTGAGGCCATCCCAAACCCGGGATGGCAGCGCCCCCCACTGCCCTGAGGGGGTGGGTCTCACTCGGTCCCTGGTCCTTCCACCCTCCCTGAGCTGACCCCCCAGGGGCCCTCGGCTCAGGGCAAAGACGCCTTCCAGAAACCGAGATCATGTGCATTTGTAGTTGACTTCTGCCTTCTCCTCTTTCCTCCTAAGTTCTTACTACTGTGGGGGTTGACAGTCACTATGTCACTGAACCAGACCAGAGCTGAGCCACTGCTGGGCCGGTTGCATGGGGAAGACTGTCCCACAGCCTGTGGGGACAGGGGCATCCTTCTGTCCCATCTCTGTCATCGAGATGAGGCAGGCCAGCACTTCTGGCCACGTGCCACGCCAGCGACAGAGAGGGATGCCACTGTCCCTCCCACTGCCTGAGGACACAGAACAACCAAGGCAGCTCACTCTGAAGGGATCTAACCATGGACTCAGTCGGGGTCCCACCAAGAAGCAGAAGGCGCCCCCAATCAGGGTAACTGATGGAGGGTTTGATGAAGGACAATTTGCACCAGAACCCAGGGATAGGGCAGTGTCGATAGCTGGACGGGGCCCCAGAAAAGCTGTGTCTACGTCCTAGTCCCCAGAACCTGAGACTGTGACCTTCTTTGGAAACAGGGTCTTTGCTGATGGGCTTAACTTAGAGATCTCGAGGTGAGACCACCCTGGGTTAGAGGGGCACGGGTCCTCGGGGAGAAGCTGTGAGGGGAGGGGGCAAGGACAGGGGAGGGAGAGACAGAGAGGAGTCCCATGAAGACAGAGGCTGGAGTGATGAGGCCAGAGGTCACCAGACTTCCCAGCGGCCAAGACTGGGTCCTCCCCTGGAGCTTTCAGAGGGAGCATGGCCCTGCCAGCACTTGACCTTGGATTCTGGCCTCCCGACTGTGAGGGGACAGGCTGCTGTGGTGTTAAGCCCTTAGCCCTGGTCATGGTGACCCAGAAGCTAACACGAGCCCAGCTGCAGCCTCTGAGAACCAGGGTCCGAGGCAGAGAGTCTCAGAGAGGGGCACCCCCACCACGACCCTGGTGCAGGGACCCCGCCCATGGGGGCTGCAGGGGACGCCCAGGAAGACCAACACCCCCGTGTCCTGAGGGACTCCCTCTCGGGCAGACCCGGGGGGCAAGGGGACTGTCGGGGAGCAGAGAGGGGAGAGGCGGGTGACACCTGAGCCCAGTCACCTTGGAAAGCTCGTCTATGAGGTTCTGCTGCTCCACAATTTGCATTTTCAAGAAGTCAACTTCTCGTTCGTCTTGACTTTGGTCCAGGTCGTTCAAGGAACTGGGCCTCCTCAGGAGTCCGGCTCTCTGCCTCTGCAAACCAGCCAGGTCGCATGACAGGGGCCCCGGGGGGTGGTCTGGCCAGGTGAGGGGGCAGCGGGGGTCCCCCCGCTCGGCCCTGCCACCTGCACTGCTCCCGCTGGCTGTGGCGAGGAGGCTCTCTGCTCAGGCCCTGGAGCAGCCCTGATGTGGAGCCCGGGGAACTGAGGCTGTGTCTCCGCTGATCCCCAGAGAGAGGTCAGGGCTGGGGGGCTGGACTCAGTGCCCACCAGAGACCGCTAGCTGTGCGCACCAGTTCCCACCCCACTGCCGTCTCCAAACTCGGGGTTCTCTGCACGGGGGGCATGGGGGGCACGCTTGCCCTCTCCCTACATCTGCTGAGTTACTCTGGGGCCCCCGACGCCAGAAGGAACACACGAGACACCAGCCATTCGCCCCCACTCTGCTTAGCGCCCTGTGGGAGTGGGAGCGCTCCTGGAGCCAGAGGGTGGCCCACCTGCCCCCTGCCCCCTGCGCCGGGGCCCCAGCCATTCCACCTCTGATGGGTTCAGAGAGGGAAGATGGCCTGGGGGGCAGGTGATGTGGGTGCTCGGTGCCACCCTGCTCTGCTTCCCCTTGCCACTCCCCAGGGCTGGCCCCTGACACCCTGCCCCCACCTGAGGCCCCCTCTGCTGGTGGGCTGGTCTGTGGCAGTCCCCGTCCCCATGCACGCAGGGGACACAATGGCCTGGCCTGCAGCGTGAGAGTGCTCCCTGCTGGCTGGGCCGACCCCGTCAGGGCCCCTCACCATTTCTATGTTCTCCTGGGTGACAAACTTTAACTTGTTCTCGATGCGACGTAAAGTGTGGGACAGATCCTCATTTTTCCGAGTGAGACGTTTGTTTTTGTCCAGCAATGGCTTGTACTGACTTTCAGCTTCTCTTAAACGCTTTAACTGGAAGACACATGAATTACGCAGCATGGTTTTTCAGTTGTGACAGAGACCCAGCAGGTCACCATACAGAGTCAGCACACAAACCCGGGTAGCCAAGAAGGGTCGAAGTCTGGGCCGGTGAGAACTGGGAGCACTCGCCCGGCCCAGGAAGCCCCCTTGCCCACCGGGGCTCTCTGAAAAGCTCTCACGGGGGCACATGCCACTGGGAAGTCTCAGCGGCTGTCAGGGCTAACAGTGATGGTGACACGCAGGGCAAGGTCCTCACACACCCCAGATAATGTGCACAACTGAGCACACTTTTGCCTAATAAACCAGACCCGGACCTGCTTCTGTTAATAAAGTTTTATTGGAAATAGTCAAGAGTTCTAGACGTAAGCCCCGCCCTTGTGCCCGTCACTTCTCCTTTCCACGGAGAATTATGGAAGCGGACGCCCCAGCTCCCCTCACACTGCAGCCATCGGTCCACAGGATCCACAAGACACCCCTGCGGCCCCGCTCCAGCCCCCCACCTCCGCTTGCCCAGCCTTGTCCAAGCCCAGGGCCGGGCCCCGCCCCTGCCTGGCCCTGCCCATCCCGCGCCCCGCCCCGCCCACCCCATCCACACCATGCCCCGCGATGCCCTGGCCACACCCTGACCATGCCCCGCCCCAACCTTGACCCGCCACGCCCCCAGCCACGCCCCACCTGCCCACCGGCCAGGCCCCGCCCCGCCCTGCCCTGGCCACGCCCCGACCACGCCCTGTCCCCAAACCCCCAGGCGCGCCCTCACCAGCTCGTTTCTCTCCTCCGACAGCAGGGCGTTCCGGTCCTCCAGCTTCCGGATGATGGCGCTCAGCTCTGCGATTTTAAGTTGGAAGCGCCGAGCATCCTTTTCGTCCAATTGCTGTTCCTGAAACAAAAATCCACTGCAAATAACTGCTCGTAGACGCAGACGCGGAACCCGGGCAAGTCCCGGCGGGCCACGAAGACCACAGCTCGCCTGCGTGGCGACGGCCTGAGCCTCCGAGTCGGGGCACCACGGCTCCGGCGGGGACAGAATGCGGCGGCGGACATGTCCAGGGATGCGATGTGGAGGGCGGCGGCGTGCAAATGCAGGGACCCCAGCCCCATGCTTGCCTCCCACGGCTTTATGTCCTGGTATCAGAAGGGGAGCACAGGAAGCGATGTTCACCCTAAAACTTTCAAAGGTTGGTTTCCCAGGAGGGGTGCTCCCTCAGGTCACGTTCTTGAAAGGTCACCTCTGGAACCACTGGAATTTCATGGAAAACCCAGTGGAAACGTTTTGATCGCGTTTGAGGCGCTCCATGTTGAGTGCCGTGCCTGGGCAGGACCCGGTTCAGATTGTTCAAATTCAGATTGTGAAAGATTATAAAATGTCATTGTTCAGTCTTAAAATGTCCCTGCCCTAGGGCTGGCTCAGCTGGCACAGGGTTTGTCCTAAAGCAAACAAACCCGTGCCCAGGACCGAGGGTGGTTCCTCATTCAGCAGGTGCAGGAGAGGCTAGCCGGCTGGCCCAGAAGGACCTGTGGCATTTAGGCCCCGCCCCCGCCCCATCCCCCACAGCCACTCCAGGGGACCCCGCCCCATCCCCCACAGCCACTCCAGGGGGCTGTGAATGAGGAGCAGCAATGACACGGATGGGGTGGCGGCCATGCGCGCCCTCCCGGCGGGCAGAGGACGAGCAGGAACGTGTCATGGTCACATGGAAAGCAGGCAGGAGGGCGAGTGGTGAGGCACATGGCGGAAGTCACTGCTCAAGGGTCGAAGCCGGGGTGAGAAGAGCAGGGTCCCCAATGGAAGTCAAAGCCCGTGTGTGCATGGGGGCAGCAGGGCCTCGGCTCCCACGGACCCAGGGCAGCAGCCAGTCCCGGCAGGGACCAGGGCCGGCAGAGTGCGTGGACATGGGGGCAGCACAGCCTCGGCTCCACGGACCCAGGGCAGTAGCCAGTCCCGGCAGGGACCAGGGCCGGCAGAGTGCAGGCAGCACCGCGCTGGGTGAGCAAGGCCAAGGACAGGAGCGGGAGGAGTCAGCCCACCCAGCCAAGCCAGAAAGCCGGCAGAGGGGTCCTGGGCCTGGCCTTCGGCCGCAGACTTAAAGGTGTCCACAGGGCGGGAGGGCTCTGGGCCAGCGGGCGGGGCAGGGAGGTGCTTACAGGGCTTCCCGGGTGCTCTGAGGCGTCTCCTGCACCGCTCGCATAAGGAAGCTCCCGTCTGGGGCTGCCCAGGTGCCGGTCAGCCTCTCTGACCTGCGACAGCTGCTCATCTAGAGCCTCTTTTTGGAGCTGCAGTCTCTGGGCATGCCCGGCTTGGACCCCTAACTCTCTCTCCAGCACGAAGACTGCTCTGTCCTTAAATTTTATCTCCTCCATCTACAAGGAGAACAGAACACAATCACACGCAGGCAGGGTGCAGATCTGCAGTTACCATAGAAACAAGCAGAATGCGCAAGCGTCCAGAGAGGTCCCCATGCGATAGCCCAGCCAGCGTCTCTGGGCTCTGGATGGAGAGCAGAGCCCCACCACCCAGGCCGCAGCATGACTGCCCTGCCTGTGCTGGCCCCTGCTCGACCAGCTGAGTCCTGGGCTCCGTGCACCCTTCCCAGCCCCTCCCCACCCCCATCTGGCAGGACCACGTCTCCCATGCTGCACTGCGGGCTCCTAGGCAACCAGGGGGCGGGCCTTGTCTGGCAGGGCCTGGAGATGCCAGCTCCAGCTCCTGCTGTGTGCTGGGGCACAGCAGGAGTCTCCCTGGGCTCCCTCACCCCACCAGTGCACGTTTGCCTTAAAGCAGCTGGGCTGCGAACCGGGAGAAGCAGAGGCAGTGTCCTGAACGTGGCCTCTTGGTGCCCCACTCCAAGGGGCACCTGGCCTGGGGAGGGCTGGGCAGTGGGTGTGGTGCCACCGCTCGCCCCTCTGCACCCGCCTCTCCTTGCTCTGAGGTGTGGATGAGAAGCCGGGGTCTATGCCACTGTTTGCAGGCAAAGCTGCATTTTTCATTAATCTGGCTGCCAGCCACGGCTGGGGATGTGGGGGCCCTGGACGAGCAGCTCCAGTTGGGAAGATGCGAGTGCGCAGTGTCCCTGCCCCAGCCAGGCTGCCGCAGACGCAGGGCCGGTGGCAGAGGGGCCCACAGCCCTTAGCACGCTCCCTAAACGGCAGCACTCCCTGCGCTCAACAGCTGGGAGGAGCCACCTGCCCCCCAGCCCCGCCTTCCTGCGGCCCTAGATGCTTCCTCAGCCACAGATGGGCCTCCGCCCTCGGGGCCGGAGTGGGGGGCAGAGCCCACCCCACACAGATGCGGGCACCCTGGGCATCACTGCGCCCGGCACTGGATTTGCAAGAAGACTCGGTTCAAAACACGGTTTCCACCAGCGGAGCAGGAAAGGCTGTCCTGCCGCTGTGATTGTTGTTTAAGGTTAAAATAAGCTAATACATCAGCCACCTGCTGAGGTCAGCTCGGAAATAAAGGGGTGACACGTCTACTCGCCCCGATCACAGAACTCATGGGCAAGTGATGAATCGAACAGAATAAAAGAAATCCTTAATTGCTAAATCCCCACGTACTGGAACACAGAAATGCAGAAGGAGGCAACGCAGTCGCTGGTGAGGGTACAATCACGTGGATAGACAGCAGCGTCCTGCGGCCTGGCGTTGACACGTTTCTTCCATCAGGAGACAAGAAAACCAGTCACTGCACCCACATCCCGCCAAAGGCAGACGGCTTGGCCCAGAAGTCAACCTCCCCGAGAGGCACCTGCACCCGTCACGTAATGTGGCTGAGTGAGACGGTCGCCTGGACGTGGGGTTTGTGACCTGCCCACAAAGGAATGGGGCGGAAGGTGGTTTCATGAAGGGGCAGGGTGTGACTTTTTAAAGGCAGAAATCTCGCTTTAAGATGAGTGACAGTCACGCACCATCTACCAACGGAAGTGCTCTGAGAGAGATGCATCATGCGGTGATGTCATCATCATCATACAAACATCACAGAGGTACCGACACCAACATAGCCAGCCCAGCCTATGGCACACCCGGGTGGTACATACAGCCCACCGCACACCTGAGCAGTGCATACAGCCTGCCGCACACCTGAGCAATACGGCCCACTGTACACCCAGGTGGTACATACAGCCCGCCGCACACCTGAGCAGTGCATACAGCCTGCTGCACACCTGAGCAGTACGGCCCACTGTACACCCGGGTGGTACATACAGCCCACCGCACACCCGGGCGGTGAATACAGCCCACCGCACACCTGGGCAGTGCATACAGCCTGCCGCACACCTGGGCGGTACCCCTCACACCCGGGTGGTGCACACAGCCCGCTGCACACCAGGGCAGTGCACATAGCCCATCGCACACCTGAGCAGTACGGCCCACTGCACACCCAGGTGGTATATACAGCCCACCGCACACCTGGGCAGTGCATACAGCCTGCCGCACACCTGGGCGGTACCCCTCACACCCGGGTGGCATGCTCGGCCCATTGCTCCAGGGCCGCCAGCCCTCACGGCACGCTACTGTGCTGAGCACCGCAGGCAGCAGCTGTAACACAGCGGTGTGTGTCTGTGTGTCCACCCGGAAAAGTGCCATCAGAATACAGGCGCACCCGTGCAGGACCCTTACCCGTGCAGGGGAGGGAAGGGTGACGGTGACGGCCGGGGACTTGGTTGTGCTCAGCGTACACTCTGCAACGCCGCGCACACAGGCTGCACTCGTCATTTACGTTTTCCTTCGATTATAAATGAGCTTACTGTGATGTTTATTAACTTTTCTAATTTTAACATCTCGACTCTCGTAAGAACTCAGCTTAGGACACAAACACGCTGCAGCTTTACAGAGTATTCTTTCCGTCTGTCCTTACTCCACAAGCTTTTTCCTGTTTTTGCAATCATTGTATTTATTTACTTTTTACGTTTTAAACTTTCATTGTTGTTAAAAACTAAGACACAGACACACACCTTAGCCTTGGCCCACACAGGGTCAAGGTCATCGGTCCCCACCTCCACATCTGGTGCCACAGGAAGGTCTTCCGGGGCAACAGCAGTCCTGTGACAACGTCACCTCCTGTGACAATGCCTCTCCTGAAGCCCCTCCGGAAGGTCCTGCCTGGGTGCTCCTCGAGGACGTGTCACCCTTTCTAGACGTCGGTCCCTGGTGGTTTGCTGGGTTTGTGTCGTTTCTCATCACACACGCGCTGTGAGCAGGCAATGCTCCCAGAACCCCGCTCTGTTAGTGAGAACCTTCGTGGGGGCCCCTGTCAGCAAGGTGAGGTCCGTGACGCGTCTGCTCAGCCCTCGCCGTGCAGGGCCTCCGGGGTTCTGCCTCTGCTCCTGCGGCTTCCGGTCCCTTGCCTCCGCGTCAGCCCCGCCTCAGTCACCTCCTCAGGAACCCCTCAGGGGCTCCCCGCGGCCACGCTCACCCACACCCCGGCACGGTCGGCTGCCACCTCAGCCGCCGCCTCCTGCCGGCAGACCCTTGGGAGTCACGGGCGGACCTCGGGACTGTCTTACTCCAGGTGCCACTCCTACACTCATTGGTGACATTGCCCCAGGCCCAAGCACAGTTCCCGGTGCAGTCACGGGTGTGGTCCCTCCAGAACTGCCTCTGTGTCCTCTCAGTGTCTCCTTAGCTGCGGTGACAGCCCCGGAAAGGTCCTTCTGGGCCGTGGGCCTTCGAAGCTGCTGTCACACCCTGACCCCCGGGTGTTTGGAGGGAGAAACACAACCGTGACATTGGGGTGGAGATCACCAAGAGAAGGAGGATTCCGGGAGCATTATGCACCATGACAAGAGGTGTCACTCTCCAAACGGGGCTCCCCGGTTCCGCCGTGTAGCAATTCAGGAGGCGTCTGGGGAGAGGAGCTGGGTCACCCGACTTCGCACCGGCAGCGTGCGCTAACCGATGTGCAGCCAGGCCCTGGGGTCCCCACTGGGACAGGCCACAGAGGGTTTCAGTCTGCAGCCAGCGAGACCGTCATCCTGTCCCGGGAAGCCGGGAAGCCGGCACTGACGTGGCCTCGTCCTCCGTGAACGTCCTCGCGGGCGGTACACAGAGGCTGTCCCATCCACACGCACGCGTGCTCCGGCAAGTCGCCTTCCTCCACAATCATTCATCCGGAGTTCCCCAAAATTCTTCAGCTGCCTTCGCGTCGGTGCGCCTGGAGTCACCGCTCACGTTCGCGTCACGTCACGGATGATGACTCGCTGTGTGTAACCCCCTCCAAGCGAGCAGCAGGTTCAACACCACAGGCAGGTGCAGACGGTTTCCCAGTGTCACAAACAAACTGGCTTCGGCCGTGATCGTCACGACACGGCTTCCGTGTTGGGTCTCCCGTCCAGGTCATCAAGGCAGTGCCCGCGGGGGGAGCGATGTCACTGATGTCCCACCTGCATGGTCCTGACTCACTTGCACTTCGTTTCCAGGTCCGTGACTTGACGTGGCCTCTTACTGGCGACAGTGGAAGTGGATTTTGTATGCGAACGGGCCATGATGAACGAAACGACACGCGCTGACGTCACGCACAAGAGACGAGACGCGATAGAGGGACGCGGTAAACACGAGACGAATGAGGCTGCTGCTGGCGGAACTCTGCGTGCTGCCTTAGGGCAGACTCTTGATTTACGTACGACCAACTAGCACACGCGTGCACGCTAGCCCGTGCACACGCAGGCACACTAGCCCGTGCACACGCGCACACAAGCCCGTGCACACGCAGGCACACAAGCCCGTGCACACGCACACACGCTAGCCCGTGCACACGCAGCCACGCTAGCCCGTGCACACGCACACAAGCCCGTGCACACGCAGGCACGCAAGCCCGTGCACACGCACACACGCTAGCCCGTGCACACGCAGCCACGCTAGCCCGTGCACACGCACGCTAGCCCGTGCACACGCAGCCACGCTAGCCCGTGCACACGCACGCTAGCCCGTGCACACGCAGCCACGCTAGCCCGTGCACACGCACGCTAGCCCGTGCACACGCAGCCACGCTAGCCCGTGCACACGCACGCTAGCCCGTGCACATACACACTAGCCTGTACACACACGTGCGCACACACACAATCCAGGTGGGGCAAGGAGCTGCACATGAAAGACAAAACTATGAAGTTTTAAGAAAATAAACTTCGTGGCTCCAGAATGAAAACAGGACTTCTTAGACCCAATACGCACCAACCCTACAGGAAACGGTCAGCCCATCAGACCACGTTAGGACATAGAGCTTTCGATCCCAGGTGTGCCCTCAGAACACAAGACCACCCAGGCCAGGTCCACGTACCTGTTAGAACCAGCTTGCGCGGGCCTGTGGGAACGCCTGCTGGGGCTGGGCTGGCACCGCCCTGGGCCCCCACATTGCCGTGGGGAGAACTGCGGCCACGGACCCGGGCTTCCCATCAGGACGTGCAATGTCCCTGTATCTGGCTCACCTTTAGTTTCCCTCAGCATGTTGGGGGAATTCAGAATTCAAGTCTCACACATCTTTTGTTAAACTTATTCCTAAATGTTTTATTTTTTTATGCCTCTATAAGTGGAATTGTTAAAAAATTAATTTTGGATTGATTGTTGCCAGTACGTAAAAATACAGTTGATTTTTGTATATCGATCTGGTGTCCCGAACCCTTGCCGAACTCATTTGGTAGGTCCTTTGGGGGCATTCCTTAGGGTTCTATATGCAAAGGCATGCCACTTGCAAAAGGCCGACCCCCGTGTCCCCAGATGACCCCAGGAGGTCGAGGCTGCAAGGGATGAGGCGGTCCCTCAGCGTGGCACTACTCCTCGGCACTGGGCTCTGCCAACACCGACTCCACCAGGCTGTCTGCCACACGGGTCCCTGGAACCGTGGGATGCCCCAGGGGAGGCAGCGACACTGCGCATGCCTGACATGCCCAGACGGCCACTCCACACGGTCCCACCTCAGAGCAAGGCTTCTCAGATAGCGCACAGGGCCTGGACTGCCCCGGCCCCGGGGCCCTGGCCACCACCTCACACGTGGCCTTTCCGGTCCCACCACCTGGGCCGGATGAGCGGAACAGACTCTGCAGAGGCCACGGGTCATGGAGTTAAGGGACTCGAGCCGCCAAAACACTGGCTCAGCTTGGCCTCCAGCTCAACCTGGGACTGCGGGAAGGGGAGGCTTTCCTAACCGCCGTGGGGGGCAAGGGGACCCTAACTTGCGGGTGTCTCGTCCTGGCCCAGACCGCAGACGGGAGGTGAAGCTGCCAAGGCGGAGCGGGCAGGGGGCCCAGGGCAGAGCGCTGCCTGACCCTACCCTTCCGTGTCGCCGGCCTGGTGCCCTGCAGCCCCCGCCAGGGCGCACGGGGACGGCGGAGTGGGCCGTGCCAGCAGCAGCCCCGCGTGTGCGCACGTACCAGCCTGCGGATCTCGCGCTCGCACTCCTTCTTGATGCGGGAGATCTCCTCCTGGTGCAGGTGGTACACGCTCCGGATCTCGGCGGCCTTGATCTTGTCGGCCTGGATGACCATGGTCAGCGCCTCCTCCACCTGCTTCTTGGCCCCCTTGAGCTCCGAGATCTCCTGCTGCATCTTTATCTTCTCCACCTCGAAGCCCTTCTTGGCCTCCTCCTTGGCCTCGGACAGCAGCACGGTCTTGACCTTGTCCGGGCCGCCGTCGCGCAGGGCGTGCAGCAGCGCCTGCAGCCGCTGGTTCTCGTTGTCCTTGATCTTGATGACGCGCAGCAGCTCGGCCTCGCGCTGGCGCAGCAGCGTCTCGCGCACGGCCTGCAGCTCCTTCATCTTGTCCTCGTGCAGCTTGGTCTTGAGCTCCGTCAGCAGCACGGCCGTCTTGTGCTGCTCGCGCTCGCGCACCTGCTTCAGCTCCTGCGCCTTCTCCCGCTCCACCCGGCTCACCTGGGAGACCAGACAGACGCGGTGGGGGGGCCGCCGCTGCCCACTGGGGGTGTGCTCGCTTCCCTGGGGGCGGGGCAGAGGGTGGCAGGGCAGAGGGTGGCAGGGCGGAGGAGGGGAAGGGGCGGGGCGAGGCGAGGCGGGGCGGGGCGGGGGGGGCGCTGGGGGCGGGGGGGCGCTGGGGGCGGGGGGGGCGCTGGGGGCGGGAGGCGGCGGGCGCACCCACCTTGCTCTTCTCCTGCTGCAGCTCGATCTGGATTTCCGTGAGCTTGGCCCGCAGCTCCTCGTTGGCGGCCTGCAGCGCGGCGAGGACCTCCGTCTTGTCCCCTTTGCCTCGGCCGCCTGCGCCCTTCTTGGACATGGTGAGGGGGGCCCGCGGGGCACGCGGGGCAGGCCGCTTGTCTGGGCTGGGCTGTCCACGCTGAGCTGGGGCAGCGGTCGCCTCGCCTCCGCTCTGCTACATCTTCTCAGTCACCTGGAGGGAAAGCACGCGTGGGTGAGCGCACCGGGTGGGCCGGGCCACACACCCCCCTGTGCAGTGATAACGAGGCGTGGTCGTGCACGCCTGCCCCCATGGCCACGCCCACCGTTACAGCCGCAGTTCAGGTCACGTGGTCGTGTGGTGGCCCGGGGTCCGGCGTCCCCCGCCATTACCGCGGCAGGAAAACGCACGCGCTCAGCATGGGGACGCTCCTGACCCGGGTTCCAGGCCGTTTGAACCGGGCCTGGGGGAAATATGGCGAGTGTTTTCCCACTGGAAAGATAATGTCTCTGGACTGATTCATGTGAGTGTGCTCAGTGCGGCGGGGGTGGGCCGTTTCCTGACCAGCCTGGGCCTGTGCTACTGTGCATGTTCATAAGTGCTGGGATCATTAGTCGGCTAATTGCGAAAGAACAGTCAGTCTATGGTCTTACTGCCCAGAATTCTAAGTGGGTTAGAGAAAATCAAGGGTAAAAAAATCAAAGCATTAAAACTGGTGAAGAAAGAATCAGTGAACTTGAAGACAGGCCAATAGAAATGAAACCTAAAGCAGAGACTGAAAGTGTCAGGTGTTGTCCAGCAGCCTAACACGCGAGCAGGTGAGTCCCAGAGGGACCACAGAGGGACCAGGGAAAGGGCACAAAGACACTAAGGGACGGAACTGTTCACAGTTGAGGAGACATGACAGGCCACAGATTCAAGGCGCTCACAGATCTCCAAACAGGAAAACGACTCACTACGTCATGGTCACGCTGAAGAAAACCAAAACCGAAAAACAGAACAAAAACGACTCGAAAGAGCCGACAGACAGGAGGGGCCCCCCGTGCAGTTCGGGTTAGGCAAGGTGGAGGCGAACGGAACCACACCTTCAAGGGGCTGGAAAACCAAACCGCAAGCACCTGCCAACCCGGAATTGGATGCTCAGCGCAAACGCCTTTCCCAGCGAAGGGTTTCACAACCACGCACACCCACCACAACGGCTACGGGCAGATTTGTTTTAAATAAAATTTTCAAAAACCAGAAAATGAGAAATGAGTGGAGCCACTGGAATGCTTGTGCACTGTGGGTGGGGTGTAAGGGGGAGCAGCTGCCCCAGAACACAGTCCAGGGGTTCACCCAGCTTGACCACGTGACCCCCATCCCGGTGCACAGCCAAGAGCAGTGAACATAGCATGTCCACAGGGAGCTCAGGGCAGAGTCTGAACTACCCCTGTGCCTTGGGGCCGTTGTTAAGTCAAATAAAAGTGAAACCCAGTCAAAATCTTCATTGGCTTTTTTTTTTCTTTTTTTTTCTTTTGAGAAATGGACAAGCTATTTCTGAAATAAATATGGAAAAAGAAAATGTTTTCAATTAAGCAATTCTAGAAAATAAATTTGGAGATGACGACCTGACTTCCAGCCTACAATAAAGCTACAGTCCCCAGATTCCCGGGAGATTGATATAACGACATACAGATTGACAGGGCAGATGAGAAACAGACCCACATATTGTCTGGTCAACTGACATGTGACAGAGGATCCAAGAAAATTCAATGGACAAAAGACAGTCTTTGGAACAAGTGGTGCCAGGACCGTCGCACATCTGCGTGCCCCGAAGGACAGACAGAAGGCCACAAGTCAGCCCCCACTCGGGGCCGCACCTGGAAGTCAAGCGGAAGTGGGTCATGGAGCTGATGCGGGACAAGAAGCAGAACTTCTGGATGACGACAGGTAAAATCTCCGTGAGCTTGGATGAGGAACACTTCCTTGGAAAGCACCAAAGAGAAAACCATATAAAATAGGAGACAGATTGGACTTCAGAAAAATTTTAAATTTCTTTGAAAGATGCTGTTCAGAAAACGAAGAGAAGCCACAGACGGGGATAACGTCTTTGTCAAAAATACATCAGATCGGGGACTTGGAGCCAGAATACATACATGAAAACTCTTCAACAACACAGACACAAGCAACACAATTTAAAAATGATCAAAAGACTCAAAGACCCATCACCGAAGGAAGTGCAAGGTGGCGTGCAGAAGGACGCTGACCAACACCACTGACCGCACGGGCGGTGTGGACTCACACCACACGGGGGTGCCACGCTGTGCCCCGCAGAACGGCTAACGCAAGAAAGACTGACCACACCATGCGTCACCAGGGAGGTGGGGGACGGGGGCTCCCGGTGCCCGTGGGACCGTAAATGCTTCACCCACTTCGGACAACACTTCCTAGTTTCTTAAAACGTTAAGCGTCTGCAGCGATGGGCCTGGGGGAGCACTCGGGGCTCTGATCTCTCCGGCCCAACGTCCCCCCCCCCCGGAACTCTCTGTGCCAAACGCTGCCCGTAGGGCCTTCTGGCCTCGGGTTCTGTCGTCTTCCCGCCCAGAGACCGGCCAAGTCTGCTTTTTAATAAAACTCTGGCGTGGGTGTGCCGGCTGGTCACCCCGAGGCTGACGGCGCAGGCCCACAGTTGTGGGCACTCGGGGCGAGTGTCAGCCCCACGCGGGTGAGAGCCACCTTGGGCTTCCTGCCCAGGCACTGGCCTTCCTGACCAGACCGCATGTCCGGCCATTGGTCTGGGGGGCTGAGTGTCGACGGGAGGGGCTCCGACGTGCTTCCTGTTCTGACCCCCCGCCATCCCTCGTCAGGAGAGGCCCTGGGCTCCACTTGACATTAACCAGCAGACACGGGACTTGGGGACACGCGTTCTCGGGGACATAACACCGACACTCTCCCTTCAGGGGACATCAGCCACGACCCCACCCCTGGCTGTGGACCCCTCAGCTGTCACCAGCCACTGGGCACTCGGGGAGTAACCCTGGCCCCCGGCCCCCAGGCATGGCCGAGCCCCTGGGCAGTGCCACTCACAGCAGGCACAGTAAGGTCATTGCGCGTGGGCCAGGCCTCCTCCCGCCAAGGTGTGACACGCAACCGGTCCAGCTCAGTGCTCTCGCCTCGGCGCCACTGCACGGGCGGCACGGCGGCTGACCGAACGCCCAGGGACTCTGGATCTTGGCGGTTCACGGCTGCCCTGGAGTCCTGGCCTCCGCCCTGAGCGACCTGCACCTGCCTCCGCCAGGGTCCTCTTTTGCCCCATCCGCCGTGTCCCTCACGCCGTTCCTAGGACACCCCTCGTCAGCGGGGCCCACCTGGAAAGTGGCCCCTGTCCTGATGTCGCTTCCTGAGGTGCCGAAAAGCGTGGCAAGCCCCGAGCCAGCACCTGAGGGCCGGCAGGGACACCGGGGACGCGCACGGCCAGCCGGCGTCGCCGCCCTGGGCTGGTAAGTCAGCATGTCTGCCGGGAAGGCGGCCGGGCGGCACCACTCACCTGCCCGGAGCTCAGCCTGGAGGGGAGCAGCGGCCCCACGAGGTCCGTGGAGGAGGCCTGGGGAGGACGCGTTGTTTCTGTGGCCGTGCCCTGGGCTTTGTCAAACCCCGCACTCAACTAGAGCACCGTCTGGGGTCGGACGGGAAGTGCCCATGACCAGCTGCCCACCTCTGGATCGTGTGTCTGCAGACAGGAGGCCAGGGTAACACAGAGGTGGGTCCTGCTCGGGACTCTCAGCCCCGACTCACTTCTCCGGAGCAGCTAATTCACGAGCAGGCTGGCCGGACGCCCCCACCCCCTTCTGTGCAGCTGCTCCCCAGCTATGGGGACACCACGGTTGTCTGGACGTTGTCAGACAGGACCTTAAACAGTCGGTCTGCGAGGGGCTGCTGCGTCACAGCAGGAACCAGCACGCCTTGTGCCCTGGTGGGTGTCACCTGTGCTTACCACCAGTCAGGAGAAGACACTAGGATGTAGATGCCCGGAAGGACCAAGGGACTGTCCTCCACGGCCGGAGCACACACAGGCCCGCCTGTCCTCTGTAATGCTGTCAGGACCAGCGGAGGCCCCGCGTGACGCTTGCGAACCAGAGTGGCATGCCACCCCTGCTCTGCTCAGAGGCTTAGGTCTGCTGAGGACGTTGTCCAGTCCACGACCCCGACCGTGGTTTTGAGTGAAAAACCAAACCGTCACTTGGGTTGGTCCTGGGTCCCCCGTCCCTGCGAGCCAGCGGCAGTCAAAGGGCCTGTGCTCACACCGCCAGCCTCGCCCGCATGCTCTCATCTTAGCCGGTGGGGAACGATGCCCCGATGGCCACATGGCCGCCATTCCTTCCAGACCCTGCCCCCGTCTACCAGCACCTGTCCCCAAGCAACTGGAGAAACTGAGGCACGGCGTAGTAACCAGCGCGTTTTTCAAAGAAAAGCGTTGGGAGTTGTTCCCTGGACACCGGAGTTCCTTGGCCAAAGAGTGACTCACCGGACAGACTGGGATTCCTGGCTAAGTCTTAGAGAGAAGACGCCACCCACCCGCAGGGCCAGCTGGGCGGAGCAAGGCCCCGGGCAGCCCCGCCCGGCGCCCCACTCCCCCAGGAACCAGGGAGCAGTGGGGGCCACCCGCCGCGCCGTGCTGGGGTGCCCACCAAGGGCCCTCCCAGGCCCGTCTCCCCGGCCCGGAGCCTGTGATCAAAGCAACACGGAGTGCGGAGAACCGGCCCCGAGTGCAGGCGCCTGCACCCCGAGCCTCCTCCCCCTGCGCTCACTGGAGACGACATTCCTCCCCCGGTGACTTCCCAGCTGCACAGAAGGCTTCTAAAAATAGAAGCGGATGCAGGTGGACGGGAGCCGTGCAGAGATGCCTCCCCGGCCCCCAAGAGCACAGCCTGCGCGCTGGGCCAGGGGCCTCGCCCCACACCCCGGCCGTCCGCGCCCTGCTCACCGGCTGTCTTCCTGACCCCGCACGGCGCCGCGGTCGGGGACTCGGGCAGCTGGGCGGCGCTCCCGGCTCTGTGACTCAGCAAACGCGGCCTTTCTGTTTCAGATGCGATTCTCCAGGCTGCGGGGGAGGGACCAGCCCACGGCTCTGACCAGATGCCTGGGCCGCCGTGTGCACCCCTGCAGGCAAACGCAGCGCCGGACGGGGCACGCCCCGCGCCTGTCACTGGGAGCCCGGGACACGCCTCTGGCTGGGGGAGGACGCTGCCCCCACCCCTGCCCGCCTGTGGGTGTAGACGGGTCCTGGGAGCTCCCAGTGCACTCGGGGAGAGTCACATGCTCAGGTGAAAGGACAGGGAGGGACACAGCCCACGCAGTCTCCCCGAGAAAGTCCCCCTGGCGTCATGCAGCCACGAGGCCGATGATATGAATGCACGTTGACTCCGTGGCCGCTTTTCCTCTCGGTGCTGAGGTGACAAAAGGCCTCGGAGAAGGGAAACGAATCAGATGAGAGCAGGGCCACCGGTGCCACCTTCGAGCAGGCGCGGGCCCCCCGTCAGTGCAGCCGAGTTCCATGCTGAACCCCAGGAAGCACAGAGCAGCCCAGCCAACGCGGGCCCCCCAGGGCTCCCAGCTGGACCGTCCCGCTGGTCTGAGGTGACCAAGGGGACAGTTAAGACCGACGGCACGGACGGCCGTGCACCTCGCCGCCAGCCCACGGGCGCCCCTCAGTGGACCACAGCCTCCTGGGGCCTGAGGCCGTGGGCTCGGCCATCCTCACCTCCCATCTCGGTGGGACTCCAGGCCGCCTGTCCCCCGCACCGTTCTGGCTGGTCCCCGAGCAGTGTCACGCCGTTCTACTCCACCCTCGGGTCGGAGGCCTCGAGGCCTTGCAGAACTCACATCTTCCTCCTTGTGTGGCTCTGAGACCAGCTGCCCGCCTTCCTCTCGCGGCCTCTGACACCTGGGGCCCCCGCACACCTGAGCCCGCCCTGGTGACTAGTTCTCCAGCCCCCGTTACTGGCCTTCGCACCACACCCGCCGGTCCGAGCCTGTCGGCAACACAGCCCGAGACGCCCGCATTCGCGTGGGTGGGGGCGTGGACGGGAAGGGTGTGGAGCCCAGCACCCGGCAGGACACCTGCACGGCCAGGAAGAGGCCCCCGCCGTGGACACAGCCCCACTGTGCGGGCACGAATTAGCCTGCTGACCCAGAGCCGCAGCTCAGGGCGCGCCACCTCCGTGCTGGGTCGGCTGCGGAGGGCAATTGTCCAGGCGAGGACAAGAGGTAATGCCCCTTTCGGGGATCAGGAACGCAGGACACAGCTGGCCTTGTTCCAGCCCACGAGGGCCCAGGCCCAGGGCCCCACACGCCTGCTGCTGGGGCAGAGAGGCAGCTGCATCGGGGCAGCCGGAGGCTCGGCAGGACACATGCAGAGACTGTCGGGGTGCAGACTCGCCCCCACGCTGGGCACCCACCGGGGCCTGACGCCTCCCGGTGAGGCAGCATCGGTCGGAGGAGACGTGAGCTACGATGTGCACAGAGTTACATCCGGAACTCCACGGAACCCACTGCCGGAGGGGGCGGCCACATACATTTATGTGACACGGAGGGACCCTGAGCCGACCTTAAGTAGACCAAAACCCGGAGTGCCGAGGACATGTAACCAGAGGGACACACGAGAGATCCTCTCCTAGGTGCCAAGTAGGTCACTAGAGAGCGGCCCAGCCTGTGGCACAGCGCCTGCGCCCCACCAGCCCTTGTCGACACCCCCTCCCAGGCGCCGCCTTCCGGAGCTCAGGCCTGCACCCACCTGCTCCGGGGCACACGGGCTGGGGAGCCCCCCTGCCCTGCGAGGCCACAGGCTCCAGGGGACGAGGCCCAGGGCAGACACGTGCGGCCTGACTTGGGCACAGGGCAGTTTGTCCTGGTCGGAGTGCCGTGTGCTGCCACGGGCCCCGGAGAGCAGGTGCAGGGCGGCAGTCCCAAACATCTGCTCCGGTGTTGGCATCACGGTGCCCAGGCTCGGGGACGCTGGCACGGGCGCTAAGGCCAGCTGTCCCTGACCACAGTCCAGTCCTTGGAGGGCCATGCGGGCAGAGCAGCACAGCGCGTGGAGAACCGGTCAGGGTGGAGAGCGGTCAGACGGGTTACGTTTGGGGCTTCATCTGGCCACTCCCGCTTTACAGGAGTCCGCAGAAATCTGCCCCATGAGCCCCAAAGCAGCCAGCGCCCTCGGTGCACCCCCAGGGCCAGCCTGCCCCCTGGCCCGGCCCGGCCCGGCCCCTCAGAGCCTGGGACGAAGGCGGCAGACCAGCCCCCTGTGTAGGGACAGGGCAGCCACCGGGCCCCGCCGTCGCTGTCCATGGTGCTGCCCCTCTCACTTCTGTTCCGGACTTCAGCGCGCTGACCGCACCTCGGACTGACCCTACCTTAACTGAAGCTGCCAACCTGATTCAGGACGTGGCTTTGGCATCAGCCCCGCAGGGATGGTCCCTGCGTTAGGCTGCCTGGCGGTGGCTCTGGTCTAGACGTGCCGCCAGCCCATCTGCTCCCACACCTGCCAGGCAGCCCCTGACCTCTGGCGGGATCACATGATGTCCCTGCCCTGCGGGCTGGTGGAACGAGGTAAGAGAGCCGGGAGCTGGGTCTGCACGGTCCCCACAGGAGCCCCAGCTGCCAGGCAGGTGCCAATGTGACCCTCTCGCGAGAAGGGCACAGTCACCCACGGTCTCCGAGGAACCCCACCCATGTTCAAGGACAGTGACTGACACATGGCTGGTGATGGCCGGGGACAGCAGGAAGCCAGGAGAGTGGGGAAGAGCTGAGTTAAACACCAAATAGACGGCATCCATCCTGCTTTCAGGCACTGGAGTGAACAAACACAGATGACAGTGAGCACTTCTATTTTGTAACTAGACTTTATTTTTGTAGAGTAATTCTGGGTTCACAGCCCAGCTGAGCGGGGAGCAGAGTGTTCCCGTACACCCCGTCCCACACATGCACGATGTCATGCTGTTTTTTTCAGAGAAACCAGTCACAAGCTTGAAAATAACTCCATGGAGTAGGAAACTGGGAGAAGTGACATCTCACACCTGATTTTAAAAAAAGAGCGAGAGCACGTGTGGCAATGACGAATCCAACAATCGCAATAAAGAGCACCGTGGACACTGTGGTCCGAGATTCGACAGCAGAAGACCAAAGCAGTGAGCTGCAAGACCGTTCGGAAGTTACTAGAATGAAGCACAGACGTGACAGAACTCACGAAAGAGGCAGGAGAAGCGGGGGTGGGGTGGGGTGGGGGGACGGTCTCCCAGAAGAGAAAGTGGGGAAAGAGACTTAGTGATGCAATGACGGGGAACTCTTTGGAATGAACGAAAGACTGCACCCCAAAGATTGGAACCCCAGAGCAAATCTAGACGCCTCATAATGAGACCTGAGGGAAAAAGCCAGACAGACAGGAGGAAATCCAATCTGCCGGAGGGAGAAACCTCACATTCCACGAGAGACGTGTGGACACGTGGCTAGTTCTCCCTGGAGAAGCGGGTGCCACGCAACAGGCCAACCATGTCCTCGTACGCGCTGACAAAATACCGGGCAAGTACAGCGAAAACCACCAGCAGTCGTCAGAACACGAAACAGAACCCAGAACCGAGCAAGCGAGAATCCCAGTCCCCAGTACAAATAGATGTCACCCTGATTTTTGAAGGAATTTTTGAGACACACGATAAAATAAGGGCAGGAGGACCCCCATGCGAGCTCGAGGAGCCTCGAAGGTCCCCGCAGGCAGCAGGAAGGCGGCTCCGGAAGGACAGGCTGAGGGACGAGAAGGAATGAAAGGCCCCGGCAGTGCGAGACGTGCGAGGAGATCCTCATGGCTGTGAATGTGGACAGCAAACGCCCGTGTCCAGCGGCGTTCTAAAGCAAACAGGCTAGAGCTCAAAGGGCAGCACCCGGCTCAGATGAGGGCAGGGAATGACCGAGGCAAAGCGGGCGGAGCCCTGACGGATGTCAGCCTGTGCTGAGGTCCCTTTGCCTGCTGTTTCTTGCTGGTTTTTGAACGATAATCATGAAAATAACAGAAAGCAGAACAGACGATGTGGGAATGGAAGCGAGAGGGGACGACCCCATCAATGTAATAGAAGGCAAGGAAGCAGAAAAACAGGTGCAGCCAGTGCGAAGCCCCCAAATCCAACAGATTTCAGCCCAAATACCCCAGTGGGACCCTGAGTGGGAAGTAAGGAATCTGTTCTGGGGGGGCCCCAACAGCAGCGATGAGGCCCCAAGGTTTGAACCCCCTGAAGCGTTTCTTTCCTGAGACGCAGGAGGCAATGACCACGAGGGAAACGCACGTTACACCGTGTCAAGACCGACAGGTGCCCCTCGCCAGGAGGTGCAGACCACGGGGCAGGCGGGAGCCCGCGGAGGTGACAAGGACACGCAGCGAACTCCGGCCGCTCAGCAGCAACGGGACAAGCAACTGAATGGACAACAGGCACAAGGCGTGAACACGTGCTTCTCACAGACGCCCGCGGGCGTGCAGAGGTGGTCAGCGTGTCAGCACGGAGGGGCGGGGCACGGAGACCACGCGCGGAGGGGCGGGGCACGGAGACCACGCGCGGAGGGGCGGGGCACGGAGACCACGCGCGGGGGGGCGGGGCACGGAGACCACGCGCGGGGGGGCGGGGCACGGAGACCACGCGCGG